>PVJO010010218.1:0-65347 GCA_004026905.1 Hystrix cristata
AACTCGGTCACTTTGTTGTAATTGCTGTGGACGTGCGTGGCAGCACTAAGTGGCTCCCAAGGGTGGTTCCTGCTGATCCTGGGTAAAGGTCCCTTATTCAGAGCCAAGAACTAACATAAAGGAAAAAATCCTCTGATCTCAAGCCTTAGCAAAGGTTATGTTCCCTGAAAAACTTGGGGTGCGGCACCTTTGTAGAGGGTGGGAGGGTGGGCGAAGTCAGAAGGCAAGAGACCCACCCTCCTTAACTGATGGGTGAGTTTCCCTGCACTTGGAACCTATATCACCAAATGCTGTTAGACACTGTTCTTCACTCAGTGATGCTCTCATCCTTAAATTGAGTGACTTTTCACTGTACATTGTAGTTCTAGATTGGTCTTTTTTATTGTTATAGGACATATCCTTCGTTTATCTAATTTTCATAAATTCTGAAACTGTATTCATCAACAGTACTTCTTAATTTGGCTCAGTAACTGCCTTAGCTGCCCACTGCACACCAGTATTAACGATACCTTTCTAATGAAGATTATGATTGCAATTACTGAAATCTAGGCTACTTCTTGAACTTTTGGAATACAGTCCTCTGGAGGTATCACAAATTGGTTTTAGGTGCACTTTCAGGTCACTCATTTTTCTTCCCTGAAGCATGACTCTTTTAGTATCCTCTGGTCTTGGAATGAAATGTGAGGAACCACCACTGGGGACCATCTTTTGCAGGGATTCCTGATAATTCCCTTTCCCCCATCTTTGCCATGACTTATTTACTAGCCTTCATGGAGCTCCCAAGCCAGTGGCCTCATTTACATTCCTATTCTCTTCTTTCCAGGAGAAAGGTTCTGAGGGAGAAGTTAAGATTCCTAGA
This sequence comes from Hystrix cristata, assembly GCA_004026905.1. Lineage (NCBI taxonomy): Eukaryota > Metazoa > Chordata > Mammalia > Rodentia > Hystricidae > Hystrix > Hystrix cristata. Next base: position 860 of record PVJO010010218.1, read on the forward strand.
GTACCAAAGATGGTGTAGAATCACGCAATGAGCCCCAGAAGTTTAAGAAGACAGGAAAATATGGGGGAGAAATTAATTCTGGGAAAATAGCAGAGTGGTAACCAATAACTCACCCTCTCCAAGATTTGGAATCTGGGCACTGAAAATAACAACTTGGGGGAGAAAAGGAGGGAGGTGGATGCCCGGGACCCAGGAAGGATCTGGTGGGAAAATTGGATCCTACAGAGAATTTAAAGAGAGAAAATACAATGCAGAAAAATGAAGGGGCATTTTGCACTTTCTCCCTGTCTCCTGGCTCGTGGCTCCCAAGAAAGGAAGATCAAATCCACAAAGTGGAAGTGGGGGATTCTAGAGACCTTCACAGAGAAATAATAGAAAAATAGACTGGCAGATTCTGCCTGCCGCAACAGCTGATGCGTGAGTGAATTCTGTCGGAGCTCCTGCCACACCCCTGGAGAGAGTGTCAGATGCCTTTCCAGGGAGGAGTGAATGAACTCAGGACTCAGAGCAGCCGTGGGTGAGCTTCATTTCAGGGGTCCCAGCGTTACATTCTCACAGTGACTGGGTCAGGGACAGCCACGGGAGATAACCACGGCCAGGGAGCCACTCTTGGGCCAGTCAGAGACCTCCAGACGGTCAGCCCCACCCCCATGGCCAGAGGCCAGGCTCACCTGAATCACTCTGGATTTAAAAGTCACAGAGTTTCAAAAGTCACCCTTCCCCTACTCAACCGCCTGCTGGTGACTGTATCCAGCATAGACCCTGTATCTGACTGCCTTCTTTAATGTGTTGAATTGGATGTTGCCCCAAAATTGTAGATCCTGGAATAAAGCCACACGTTCAAAATCACAGAGAAATTTATTTTTCTCTTCATCTTTTGGTTTTTTGTTTTGTTTTGTGACTGTGTGAACTACTTTCATTTTTCGATTTGTTTTGTTTTGTTTTGTTTTTATCTTCTTTCTCTCCTTTCTTTTTCACCAGTTTCCTGGGGCTTGAGAAATCTTTATCTGTCTGCCTTGCTCTTATCTCTTTTTCTTACTTCTTTTTTCTTTATTTTTTCCCTCTCTTCCTTTAATTTTTTCTCCCTTCAATTATTTCTCTCTTATTTTTACTCTCTATATAATTTCTTTCTTTTTTCTCTTTCTCTTTTATCTTCTATTTCTCACCAGGTTTTTTTCCTTACCTTTACATAATTCTATGAACAGCCTTCTAATCCTCACTAAGATCCTTTGTACCACTTCTCTTTTCTCCTTCTTATATTTTAGAGTTTAAGATTTCAAAGTTTTCCTCTTGTGTTCCCCCATTCCCAAACCCAATATATTTAAAAATACAACGATAAAGCTTGTTAATCTTTTGATAGTTAGTTAACTCTTTAAATTTAAATTCTTTTCTATCATGAGCAGAGATACAGCTTCACTGTTAGTACATATTAGCTGTAAGTCAATACTTGGTCAGTCTTCATCTTTACACCATAATTGAAAATTTCCTTTCTAGGATTAATAGCAGTATATAATTGGTTCTTATGGTATGTTAATATCTAATTTATCTTGGATGATACTACTGCAGCTAATTCACTTAATATTAACAAATTCACATAATTGTCACTATTTCTCTGTAAGACAACACTCAGATTACCTTGTGACTTTGACAATACTAGTGTACATTCCCAGAGAATCTGATTGCTGGGCTAACTACACTATATCCTCCCCTCCCACAAATTACCCAAAGTGGTCAGATCTTGGGGCTATGGCAAAGGATTACAGTTAGTCATGCTCAAAGTATATCACAGAAAAGCAACTAAAGAGATCTCTATAGTAGGAACAAAATCTTTAGACTATAAGCATCCACAAACCTTAGCACAAAACAAAACAAACAAGCAAACAAAAACAATAGAAACGTGTGAAGACAAATGCCTCCCCAAACTCCCAACTCTTCCAAAGCAAATCCAAGGTGCAGAATAGCATGAGCCACACATACAAATTAGTTGAAAGGATAATAGGAGGTTAGAAAACAGCTCAAAGAGCTACTCAGCAGGATTAGAGAAGATATAACTAAACAAATAAAAGAAGCAATAACCAAAAAGATGTAAGAGCTTTTAGAAGACACTAATAAAAAGCTAGATGAGCTAAACAAGATAATACAAAACATGAATGACCAGTTCACCAAAGAACTACAGTCCATGAAAAGGTTTCAGTCAGAAATCCAGATTTAAAAACCATATTGAAATTATGGGCAGCAAAAAAAAAGAAAAAAAGAAATTATGGGCAGCAGAACCAACCACTGTGAGGACAGACTTTCAGAACTAGAAGACAATAATGCCGCCAGAGACCAACTACTCAAAGGCATCTTAAAAACAAGAGAACATGAAAAATGGACCCAACAACTGCCACATGATGCAAAGATTAACCTAAGAATAACTGTAGTAAGTGAAAAATCAGAAGACAACACAAATGGCATAAAAAAACCTGTTCACAGAAATAGTGGCAGAACCCGCCCCCCCCAAAATAGGGAAAGAAATACAGATAAGTGAAGCTATAGAACTCCAAGTAGTAGTGACCAAAAGAGAACCTCTGCATGCCAAATTATACTCAAAGCACCAGAAGTCTATCGTAGGGACAAAAATTTTAAAAGTTGTAGAGAAAGGCACCAAATCACATATAAAGGTAAATCCACTAGAATTACAGCAGACTTCTCTACACAAACCTTAAAGGATACGAGGGCCTAGACTGAAGTGTTTCAAGCTCTAAAAAATAACAACTTCCAATCCCAACTTATGTATCCTGTAAAATTTTTCTTTAAAATTGACAGAGAAATAAGATATTTTCATGACAAAGAGCAGCTCTAGAAATTCATGACCACCAAACTAGTGTTACAAAAAATTCTCCAGGATCCTGAAAGAGACAACGAAGCCACAATACAATAAGTCAAAAAGAATTAATACACTTGGCAGGATGAGCAGCTAAGCAAAGGGGGAAAACATAAGGAAATCAGCAACAGAAAAATAATGCAGGAATAAGTCAATACGTCTCAGTGACAACTCTCAGTGTTAATGCTCTCAATTCCCTAATCAAAAGACACAAATTGGCAGAATGGATCAAGAAACAAAACCTAACAATATGCAGTATACAAGAAACACAATTCAAAAAGAAACACAGGGATTTAAAAAGTCAAAGGATGGACAACAATATTCCATGCAACACAACCTCAGAAAAAAGTAGGAGTTGCTATCCTAATTTCAGACAAAGTGGATTTCAAGCCAAGACTGATCAGAAGGTCACTACATATAGGTTAAGGGAACAATTCAACAGGAAGAGTTAACAATCATAAACCTATATGCACCAAATACCAGTGCACCCAACTTCATAAAACAAACACTAATGAATATGAAAAATCAGATGAACACCAATACGGGGAACCTCAATACCCACTCACAAGTAGACAGATCAACTAGACAAAATATCAACAAAGAAATACCACAGTTGAGCCAGATCTTTCAACAAACAGACTTAATGGGTATCCATAAAGTGTTTATCCAACAACATTCTTCCCAGAAGCACATGGGACTCTTTCCAAAATAGACCACATACTGGCTAATATAAAAGCATGTTTAAGCAAGTGCAAAAGAATCAAAATTATCTCACGTGTATTATCCAATCATAGTGCAATGAAACTAGAAATCAATGGCAAAAGAGTCTACAGAAACTATACAAACACATGGACGTCAAATAATACTGTCTTGAAAAATTAATAGGTCACAGATTATATTAAAGAAGAAATTAGATCGTTTCTATTATCAAATGATAATGCCTGTACAACATAACAAAACGTATGGGACACAATGAAAGCAGTCCCAAGACAGATGTTTATAGCTGTGAATTCCTACATCAGAAAAACAGAGAGAGCTCAAATAAATAACCTAATGATGTGCTTCCAGGTCCTTGAAAAACAAGAAGAACCCAAATCCAAAACTAGTATTAGGAAGGAAATTATGAAGATCAGAGCAGAAATTAGGAAAATTGAGACCAAAAAAAAAAAAAAAACCAAAAAAGAAACCCAAAGAATCAATGAATTGAAGAGTTAGTTCTTTGAAAGATTAAACAAAATAGACAAACCCTTAGCTAACTTTATCAAAATAAGGAAAGAAAAGAGTCAAATTCATGTAATTAGAAATGAAAAAGGTGAAATCACAATGGATTCTGCCGAAATCCAGAAAATTAATGGTAGCTGCTTTGAGAACCTATACTCCAATAAAATGGAAAATTCAGCAGAAATGGATAAATTGCTAAATATATATGAACTACTGAAGCTAAACCAAGAAGATACAAAAATCCTGAATAATCCAGTATCAGTCAGTTAAACTGAAGAAGTAATAAAAAAAAAAAAATCACCCAAGAAAAGCCCAGGTCCCAACAGACTCACTGCCAAATTCTGTAAGAACTTTAGAGAAGATCTAATGCCAATATTCCTCAGACTCTTTAATGAAATTGAAAGGGAAGCAGCACTCCCAAAGTCATTCCTGAAAGCATTACTCTGATTCCAAAACAAGAAAAGGACCCAACCAAAAAAGAGAACTAGAAGCCAATCTCTTTAATGAACATATATGCAAAAATCCTCAATAAGATACTGGCAAACAGAATGCAGCAAATCAACAAAAAGATCATGCATCATGACAAAGTAGAATTCATTCCAAGGATTCAGGGATAGTTCAACATATGCAAATCAATAAATGTAATACACACATAAACAGAAGCAAGGACAAAAATCACACGATCATCTCAATACACACAGAAAAAGCGTTTGACAAAAATCCAATACCCATTCATGATAAAAACCCTGAAGAGGGCTGGGGATTTAGCTCAGTGGTTAGAGTGCTTGCCTTGCAAGCACAAGGCCCTGAGTTTGATCCCCAGCACACACACACAAAAAAACAAAAAAGAAAAAACAAACAAACAAACAAAAACCCTGAAGAAAAAGGAATGAAGGTCTTTAGCTCAATCTGATAAAAGCCATCTACAAAAAAACCAATGACCGGCATCATACTAAATGGAGAGAAGCTGAAAGCTTTCCCTGTAAAATCAGGAACAAGACAAAGATGTCTGCTATCATCACTCTTGTTCAATATAGTTCTCAAAACATTAGCTAGCACAATTAGACAAGAAAAGAAATAAAAGGGCTTATGGATAGGAAAGGAAGAAATTAAAGTATCTTTATTTGCAGATAACATGTTCCTCTATACTGAAGACTCCAAAAACTCTACCAAAAGACTCCTAGAATTAATACCAAACTCAGTAGTGTAACAGGATATAAAGTCAACACTCAGAAACTGATAACATCCCTGTACACCAATAATAAACTCACCAAGAGAGAATTTAGGGAAACAATGCTTTTCACAACAACTTTAAGAAAAATGAAATATGTAGGAATTACCCTAACCAAAGAAGTGAAAGACCTCTACAATGAAAACTATAGCATGAAAAAGCAGATTGAAGAAGATGTCAGAAAATGGAAAAATATCCCCTGTTCCTGGATAGGCAGAACCAATACAGTCAAAATGGCCATACTTCCAAAACTATTATACAGATTTAACACAATCCCAATCAAAATGCCAATAACATTCCCCCAGACAGCACCCCTAGAATTCATATGGAACCAGAAGAGACCTGGAATAGCGAAAGCAACTCTGGGCAACAAGGTCAAGGCAGGGGGGCATCACAATTCCAGGCTTCAAGTTATACTTCAAAGCTACAGTGATAAAAGCAGAATGGTGTTGGGGAAAAAAAAGACTTATGGATCAGTGGAACAGAATAAAGGATGCAAAACAATTCCAGGCATACTCAGCTACAAAGGGCCCAAATCTTTTTGCTGGAGGAAAGATAACATCCTTAACAAATGGTGCTGGGAAACTGGCTATCCACATGCTGAAGACTGAACTTAGATCCGTATCTCTTACTACGTACTAAACAAAAATAAAAATGGACCAAAGATTTAAACATTAGAACAGAAACACTTAATCTACTAGAAGACAAAACAGGCAAAACACTTGAAGACGTAAGTATAGACGAAGACTTTCTGAACAGAACCCCAGTTGCACAAGAATCAACAACTGGGATTGCATCAAATTAAAAAGCTTTTGCACAGCAAAGGAAACCACCAACAGAGTGAAGAGACAACCTGTAGAATGGGAAAAATATTTTTGCTAGCTGCTCCTCAAAGGACTAGTCTAGACTATATAAAAAACTCAAAAAATTAGACTCCCCCCAAATTTAAAGACCCATTAAAAATGGGCATCTGAAATGAATAGACACTTGCTCAGATGAAGTACAAACAGCCAAATAATACATGAAAAAATGTTCAACATCACTGGCTATTTGAGAAATGCAAATTAAAATAAGACTGAGATTCCATCTCACTCCAGAAAAAGTGGCTATCATCAAGAAATCAATCAATAACAAATGCTGGCAAGGCTGAGGAGAAAAAGGAACACTTCTTCATTGTTGGTGGGGGTGTAAATTGGTAAACTACTATGGAAATCAGTATGGACAGTCCTCCAAAAGCTAAAAATAGAAATTCCATTTGACTCAGTTATTCCCCTTCTAGGTACTTTTCCAAAAGAGTCAAGGATATCATGCCACAGTGATATATGCATATCCATGTTCCTAGCAGCATAATTCATAATAGCTAAATCGCAGAAGCAGCCTATATATTCATCAACAGATGAATGGACAAAGAAAATATGGTATGTAAACACGATGGAGTATTAATAACTCTGCCATAAAGAAGGATGAACTTGAGTCACCTGTAGGAAAATGGATGCATCTTGAGACCATAATGCTAAGTGAAGTAAGTTAGACACACAGCTTAAATATTGCATGGTTTATCTTATATGAGAAATTCAACATATAAGTAAAGTACAAGATAAAAGACAGATAATAGGAAAATATATGGAGAAAAAAAATTTACTGTAATCCAAGACAATGTATCTAAAAGTGTACCCTTATTTAGTATAATTGTCTTATATGTTTTATGTGGTTTTTGGCCTATTCACCTGGTTGTTAATGTATATGTATAACAGTTAACTTTATAAAGACTAATGAGATGAATAAATGAATCTGATGTTGGCCAAAAAAATGGAGTACAGGGAAAAGAGAAAAATAATTGAGATGTGTTATGCACATGTACCAACCCCCCACAATGAATGTAATCATTATGTACTGCAAACATGTAGTAATAAAAATTAAAAAAAGAAAAAATGGAAAAAAAAATAAAACCTAAGGGATTTAAAGAACACAAGTTGTAAAAACAAAACAAAAAAATCCACCACTTTCAAAAGTATACAGCATCTTTTTCTTTTTTTTCCCCCCAGGAGGCTCCTAAGGATTGAACCCAGGGTCTAGCACATCGTAGGCAAGTTCTCCACTATTGAGTTACATCCTACATCACCATACCCAACATACAATACCTTTATAATTTTTTTTTGGCAGTAATGGGGATGAACCCAGGGTCTTATGCATTCTAGGAATATCATTGATCTTAAGGCAAAATCTGTTAAATCAAATTATGAAAAAAATTAGTCATAATGAACAATTTTGATAAAATCAATTATGAGAAAAAGAATTAAGATGTGCTATACATTCACCAACTCCCCATGATAACTGTAATTATTATATATTGTAGACATGTACTAATAAAAATAAAAAACGACAGGAAGCTAGAGCAGGAGGATGACCATGAGTTTGAGCCCAACCTGGACTACATAGTGAGTTCAAGGCCAGGCTGAATTAGATAGGAAGACACTGTTTCAAAAAAAATAAATAAGTAAAAATAAAATAAAAATAAAAAATAACAAAAAGTTGATTTTGAGAAATATTAAAAACTTCCATCTAAAAGACTTCTTAAACCTGGGCATGGTGGTGAACAACTGTAGTCCCAGCACTCAGAATGGTCAGGCAGGTGGAGCACAAATTTGAAACAAGCCTGGGCTATATAGTGAGTTCAAAGCTGGTTGCGCAACATAGTGAAACCCTGCCTCAGAAAATAGAAACAAACTAGTCAGGTGTGGTAGCGTACACCCCTAATCGGGAGGCTAAGGCAGTAGGATCACCATGAGTTCAAGGCCAGCCTGAGCTACAAAGCAAGACCTTGTCTCAAAAAAAATATATAAAGTATATAAAATAAAATATATAATAAAAAATAAAATAGTTTTATAAAAATTTATAAAATATATAATAAAAATATGTATATCTTCTTAAACAAGGTTAAAATATGTTATTCACAGGAAAACAGGTAGAAAACATCTGCAAAATGTATAAATGAAAACTACTGTACATAGTATCTGTTGAAGATTCCTACAAAGCAATAATGATGATGATGAAGATAAATAACCTAACAGAAAAATGTGCAAATGGTATACACAATTCTCAGAAGAAACCCAAATGACTAATAATATCTTCAAAACTCTACTCCACCTCTCTGGTAATCAGGAAAATGCAAATTAAGCTCACCAGGAGATTTGTTTCACATACTTATCCTAATAATAACCTAACAGTCTATTTTTAGAGTTCTTAAGAATGCTGAGAAATTAGGACTATCATACAGAATAAAACTGACATACCCACTTTGGAGAATAACTTGACAGTATCTATTCAGGTGAAAAGGCACCACTGGGCTGGGATATAGTACAGTGGTAGAGTGCTTTCTTAGCACGATTCATCCCCAGCACCACAAAAAACTAACAAATGAAAACAAAGAAACAAAAAACCCAAAACAAAACAAAAACATCTATCCTTCCTTGGGAGTAGCCCATTGGCAAAGAGCCCTTGCCTGAGTAGTAGGGAACAGTATCTATCCTTTGATTCAGGAAGTCTACTTCCAGATATAAGTTAGGCCATAGTTTTTTATCCATTACTGAGTCATGAAATCAATTTAGTGTGTCTTTTTCAGAACTTTACAAAAATGAAATAGAACATAATAGCTTAGGAAACAGACAACAAACAGTATGGGCAGGCAATGTTTTGTTAAACTTTTATTTCATATATGACTGGAGGGGTTTTTTTTTTTTTATGTTGTTGTTGTTTGTTTGTTTGGGGATCCAAATGGTATTATATAAAATGTATGTCTCGCTGTGAGTTGTGATTTTCATTAGTATATGGTGACATGTTTTAGGATGTTCCCTGCAAAATATAGTGTCTATATTAATAAAACATCCAAAACAATACATTTCCTACTGATAGACAAATGCAATCTAACAAATTGAGATATGTTCATGTGATAGAATACAATGCAGCAGCTAGAATCAATGAACTTATCTACACAGATAAATTTTGAAAGCCAGTTGAAGGAAACAAGATGCAGAAAAGTAAGTTCAGAAGCCACTTACATGAATACTAAAAACATTTTTAAAATACCATATAATATTTATAGATTGTGTGTCTATGTATATGTGGGTACACAGCACACACATACGGATAAGAGACACACACACATACATACACTCACACACACACACACACACACACACACACACACACACACACACACAGAGTCCAAGCAGTAAAAGTGACCTGATATAAAGGGGATGCCTAAAGAGAATGAGATAGGGAAAAGAATGGTGGTTGGGAGGAAAAAATAAGTATAGTAATAATTATTTGGAGTGATAGAAATCCAGATGAGCCAGGCGTGGTAGGCCGTACCCGTAATCTCAGCACTCTCGGGCTGAGGCAGGAGCACTGCTGTGAGTTCGAGGCCTGCCTGGGCTACATAGTGAGTTCAAGACCAGCCTTAACTAGTGAGACCCTGTCTCAAAAAAGAAAAAGAAACATAGATGAATGTTGTAATATTCTTTTCCCTTAAAAAAAATGCCTACAAGAAGAAAATAGAACTTTTGTTTGTTTGGCTTTTGGTTTTTTTGAGACAGGGTCTTGCTGTGTAGTCCAGGCTGGTCTCAAACTTGTGGCACTCCTCCTGCCTCAGCCTCCCAAGTGCTGGGATTGCAGGTGTGCACAACCACACCCGGCTTTGGAATTAAAATTTAAAGGTCCTAGAGAGATTCATAACACTGTAACAACCAGTGATTATTTATTTATTTATTTTTAATGTCTAGTTTTTATTGCGCACTATTACCAGTACGTATTAATTTTTTTTTTTTTTTTTTGGTGCTGGGCCTTGCGCTTGCTAGGCAGCACTCTAACCACTGAGCTAAATCCCCAGCCCGACCTGCCACTATTTCATTCACAATGTGAAACCTCAGTACACTGCCCAATTGTCAGTACAACCAACCAGTGGCCTCAGCTCATGAGTTATTACCAGTATATTGCCAATAGCTCTACCCACTGGCTGCTCTGATTGTCAACCTGCCACGATCTAGTATCTGTGGCAGGTTGTACTACAGCAGCGGTTCAGACTCTCAGGTACACCTGCTGGACCCATTCATATAACAAACATCTTCAGTTCCTCTCCCCCTAGACCCTGACCCCCTAACCCTACAGTGGTGGCAAACCTACGGCATGCACACCGCAGCTAGCTGTTTGTTATCATCAAAAGCTCTAAAAGGTTCGCCATCCCTGCCCTAACACATGCTTGTGAGATTACAGGCACTAGGGTGGCCACGTGAGGTACTGAGGCGGTTTCACAAATAACTGGGCCTAACATTATCTACAGGTTGAGAGCCGTTGGAGAGGACAATGCACTGTAAATATGCATACCAGCAGGTGTCTGTCCTAAAGTGCATTAGGGCTGATGAAACAGGCCATCCACTCAATCTTTTATATGTAGGCCAGTTCACACTGTGACCAATAAAGACTTGGTCAGTGGCTTTACCTGTGTAGTAAGGCATTGTACATTGCTGGAAATTGCTGTTCTAAAGGGACGTATCGAATTTCAGCTTCCCTCCAGAGCTGTGACCCAAGGTCTGGAGGTAACTTCTGTCCTTGTTCTTGCCAGAGAGCTCAATTCATGCCATCTGCTGTACTGGTGACATTTAACTACATCTGCACACCTAGTAGAGGGGTTCCAAGAGCCTGCACATGGGCTGTCGATGTCTTTACTTTTACAAGTGCTTCCTGCTGCAAAATGTCCCAGTCACATGTGGCTCTTTCCCTAATCAGTGGATACAGAGGGCATAGGCATTGAAATCCCTCCAATAACCAGGGATCTCTACACTTACACATCCTTTACTGCAGAGGAGATGGAGAAAGTTTGTGTCTTATCTTACACCATCTCTACAGTCAATGTTTTCTTGTTTGGCTGGTTTTGTTTTGTTTGTGCTAGGGATCAAACCAAAGCCTTGCACATGCACAGCAAGTGCTCTACCACTGAGCTATTCCCCAGCCCAGTCAAATGGCTCTTACCCAACCAGACTACTCCTAGCAATTTCACAGATGGCCCAGGATTGTGAATCATTCTGGGGTTGAAAACCAATTCCCTTGTGCACAGTACACAGTTGTTGTGTAACAGAGTATAATCCTTACCAGTTAGTATGCCATCCTTATAATGGAATTCAGTACAATAGTATCAGTAAGGAATGTCCATTGCCTTTCCTACCAAGTAAAAGTGAACTGATCTTGCATGTCCAGTTTTAGAGAAATGCTAAAAAAGTCATGAGCTAAGTCTAGAGCAGCATACACACTGCCGAAGGAGAATCGAATTGATCTTTTCAGGTACTTGAATAATGCTAGGCACCAGATAGAAGCTATCCTCATTTAATTCCCTATAGTCAATGTCATTTTCCAAGTTTTATTTGGCTTTTTCACTGGCCAGACAAAGCTACTAAAGGCACTGTGGGCAGGTCATAAAATCCCAACCCATTCTAAATCTTTTATGGTCTCTCCAAACTCAGCATGTCTACCTGGCAAGCTGTACTGCCTAGTATGTTTGTATCACCTTCCCATGGAAAAGAAGGCTCTCAGAGCTGGCACGGTGGCACACACCTGTAATCCCAGCACTAAGGCAGGAGGATCACAGCAAGTTCGAGGCCAGCCTGGGCTACATAGTGAGTTCAAGGGCAGCCTGAACTACACGGTAAGACCCTGTCTCAAAACAAATAAACAAACAAACAAAAAGGACTCTCAGGACCCATCTTGCACAACCCCATACTGCCTTTACTATCTGAAATTTTTGACTAAATTCCCCCACAGAATATCTGCCCCTAAAATGTTCTCAGGAACTGGGAAGATTAGTACCTTCCAGGTACAGTTCCTTACCATTTCCTCCACAAAACTATCTCTAATTTTTGTCTCCTTTCTAGGAGTGTTCTAGAATTTTAGAACTGAAGATGATTGAGAGACACAGTAGTTGAGAAGACTTAGACATTATCTGAGGATGAAGGCCATGTCTTAATCAACTTTCTATCCCACCCACATCATTTGTTCAACACTTATGAAGTATGGCCCATTCCAGGACCATACTTTTAGAACTTTTCCTCTGACTACATGAATACTACAATCATAGACAGCCTGTGCTAATAAAAAGTTCTGTGAACAATAAAATACAACACAGATGTGGGAGCTTTCATAACCATTCTCCCCCTAAAGGCTCATAGAACTATTACAATATAGATGCTTCTCTGGGGGAAATAAACTCACAGCTAAAGTGACATGTTTAAGATCACACACACTAAAGAAAATAGCAACGCTAAGATCTGAATCTAGGTCCCAGTTTTCAAATGGGATGCTCTTTCTACCACCCTCCATGAAGGTTAAATATTCCTATACATCCAAGAGAACTGTTAACCCTTGGGGGCATCTAAATGCCATTTCTAGGAGTCCTTCTCAGTTTCAAATATTTATTAAAAAACTTTTACTGAGCATCTGCTATGTGCCAAGTATGGCACCCAGTGTTGGGAGTACAGCAGTGTCTGCCTGACCTCAGTTTAGTTCAAGACGATCAAACGAGGAATAAATGTACAAACAAAATAGGTGACAAGGGCTATAAAAAAGACAACAGTGATACGAGGGAAGGACCATATGCTTTTTGTGGGCAGTAATTCAGAAAGGACGGCCAGAGAAAGTCTCTCAGAAAAGTAACATCTAAGTTGAAATTAAGCTTGGACTTCAGCAGGCACTTAACGAAAGACACTTTCCCACAAACCTAGTTCGGAGAAACGCCAAAGAGGAAAATGAAAAGGTGTTCAGCAGCTAGTCCGCACAGTGGCCGCTCCCAGGCCCTCCACCCCTCGCCGCCAGGCAGACAGGAAAGTGGACAGTTCCCGGCCTATCCGGCCGCCGCCACGAGGGGGCGCCGCGGGCCCTCCCGCCCCTAGAGGCACTGGCGCCCCAGGCTGCCAAACTGACACCCGATACCTAACGGTCCAAGCCTCGATGCCCTGGCTGCGGACAGAGGTCGAGGGCAGCGCCGAGAGGTCCTGAGGCCCTAGGGAATCGCGGAGGGCACTAGGCTCCTCAAGGAGACGTCGTCCTCGGGCTCACGAACCCACTACGGGTTGAAACCCGCGCTCCCTCCGGGAGAGCCTATTTCCGGCGTCTGCAAACCGGAAGTATTGCCTCGTCCAATCCCGATCCTTCTTCCGCTCTCAGTCTTCGGAATCCTTCCTTCAGTATCAATCAGCACTCAAGAAAGGCGCATGCGTTGTGGAACAGTAAACTTTGACCTGGAGATGACCTCTTCGCTTTCCCCCCTCCTTTGTTGTGAAGATGGCGCTGTCCAGGGTGTGCTGGGCTCGGGCTGCTCTGTGGGGTTCGGCTCTCACCCCTGGACCTATTGTGACCCGGAGGCTACAGCTTGGTCGCTCCGGCCCTGCTTGGGGAGCCCTTCGGTGAGGGACCTGGCGAGATAATAGCGTTTTTGACGTCCAGGCTCTCCAGTGGCTCAACCTTGCTTGCTTAACTCTCAGGGTTCCACACCTTTGCCCGGATTTTTTTCATACTGCACGGAATTCGCATTCTGATCTCCCCTAAGGAACTGGTTCCTGATCTGTGGACTCTTAGTGCCCCATGTTGTCTGTTCTTTCCCGCGTATCCTAAGCTTATTTTTCAGCCTCCCCTTTTCAGCTCAAATTTTACCGCTGCTTTCTAGATCCAGCCTCTCTCTGGCTTTAGCTTGCAGTGCAGATTCCCAGGACTTGCACGTTCTCCAGCTCATGCAGTTCTTGACTTTTCTTACTGTTTGGCTTCTGCCGAATCTGTCCGTCTCCGTCTGATTGCTTATATCTCCTTGAACCCCGGATCTTCTTTGGATTTTAAGTCATATAGTCTCTGAGATTTGTATTTTACACTAGAGACCCCAGGTGTGATGGGGCTTCTAGGATTGGTTCCCAGATAGTCTCTTTGATCTTCCTTGTAGGTCTTCAAAGCTTCACCTTTCTCCAAAGGCAGATATGAAGAGCTTGATCTCTTATGTGGTGAGCAAGACAAAAGCGATTAATGGGAAATACCATCGATTCTTGGGTCGTCATTTCCCCCGCTTCTATGTCCTGTACACAATCTTCATGAAAGGTAAAAACAGCTATAATAGAAATCTCCGAATCAGTTTTGAGCAATGTCAGAGAGTTAGAATAAGTAAGATCATTTTCAGGTTCTGCTATGGGAGGGTGTGAGCTGAGATGTGTTCTGTTTCACACATGTTTGTGCATTCAACTAATTCTAAGAAGTTATCCATTCTTGAAAATGTTTCTAGGAAAATGTTATGAGAGACAACTTCTGACAACACAGGGGAAGGAAGAAGGTATAGGTTTATCTTTGTGTTTTTCTTAACCACAGTCCTGGCTATAGAAGTTCCTTGTCCTGCACAAGGGCAAGCATCTATGGCTGCAGAGACCTACCTTGTGACTTACCCCTTGTGATGGCCCCTTAAAAAATGTGGCCTGATACTTCTCACAAACCTATCTTAGCTATCTTGTTATAGTGGAAATGGTACGGCATATGCTTGGCTTCTGAATGTTTTGGTTCAAATTAGAGATTTGCTAGTTACTAAGAAATTACATATATAATGTCAGATGTCCACTCGAGCCAGACTGCCTGATTCAAATTCCGTTTGTCACTTAGTGACTGTGTCATTGAACCAGTGATTTAACTTCTCTGTCCCTTGGATTTCATAGATGAATATAAGCATAGTACCCACCTGTTGACCACATTGTTATGAAGAAATAAATAAATATGTGTAAAATACTTAGAACACAGCTTGACCTATAACAGATGCATAGTGTTGGCTATTAATATTATTACATGCTGTACTTATAACACTATAATAAACTACCACAGTGTCAACTCTAAATAGTATAATAATTATTACTAACTTCATGGACTTGGAAAGTTACCTGTTCTTATCTATAAAGTGGAGATAAGAATGGCTGCCTTGTCTACCTCTCTGAAGTGTATAACTGGGACCAAATAAGAAAAGAATCTGAGAGTATTTTTGTTTGTTTAAAAACATTTAATAATGGAAATCTTAAAATATACACAAAAGTAGAGAGAATAAAGTAATTAATCTCCATATACTCTACATCACATTGTCTCATGGCCACTGACCTTATTTATATGCTTGCCTTCTCTTGTATTATTTTGAAGCCAATCTAGGTATAATTTTGTTCATATATTTGAAATATTTTTTAAAACTAAGGCCCTAGATACATGTAAGACTTTTCATAGAATAAAGATTTAAAAAGCAATTGTAGGAATATACTGAATTATACTATTTATAAAAGAGATATGAGTTATCTGGCTGAGGGATGCATAGGATTAATGGAGCAGACTTCCCTAGTGAGAACTGGGTGTGGTAGCACATGCTGTAGTCTCAGTTACTTGGGAGGCTGAGGCAGAAGGATCACTTGAGCTCACAAGTTTGAGACCAGGCTGGGTAACACAGTGAGATTCTTTGAGGGCAATCATTCCATAACAGAAGAACAGAAACCCAGCATAGCTGGGAGAGGTAATATGCTGAAGGAAAAAAGAATGGTCAGCCTCAAAAGAATTTTAAGCAACCTAGTTTAAAGCTGTTATCTAGTCTTGAGGTGGGACAAGTGTGTGTGCATGTGAGTGAACATAGAATAAGAAGTTGTGATAACATTCAAACTGGGTAACGGCACACTCTGTCCTCTACTTTAATGAGGCAGGATTACAGATGTTTTGGGCTGATGCCAAAAAGGCTAGAAGAATAAAGACAAATATGTGGAAGCATAATATAAAGTTTCATCAACTTCCGTACCGGGAGATGGAGCATTTGAGACAGGTACGGGCCAGGGGCAGATACTTGGAAGTTCATGGTAAGGTAATTAGAATTAACCAAGGTCTCAAGTCTTTTTTTCCTATCCTTTCATGTTTGCCTCTGATCATGCTTTCCCACTCTGCTGTAGGATCAAAGTATTGAAGTGAACGAGGGGACTGGATTATCTGTCAAAATCAGGTTCATTCAGAATTTTAGTGCTCCATAGCATCACTCCCTTGAGTTTCTGGCATGCTTTCTGAATAAAGTTGTAAGCACTAAAATCCAATTTGTTTCTGAATATATGAAAATCTGTAAGGATCTTTAGGGCAGGGCTGGAATGTAGTACTTGCTAGTGACTTGCTGAACAATGCTGAAACTGAGTAAGAATCTAGGCCCCATTCTGCAGTTCAGGAAGAATTCGCTTCAGAGATTTGATAGGTCAGAGCCTATATTAGATATCTTTTAGGATACAAAATTGAACAAATCAGAGGTTCTCTCCTCAAAGACATTACCACCTAGTAGTAGATAGAAACAAACTTGGTCTTTTTTTCTGGGCTATAATAGAAGTTTACTGCACAGTGGGATTGGAGATGTTATCTGTTACATGAACTTGTGTTAAAACTGCATCTATCTCTATTTGTTTAGTTCCGTCAAGACGTCACCAAGTGTCTTTTCTTAGGTATCATTTCCATTCCGCCCTTTGCCAACTACTTGGTCTTCTTGCTAATGTGAGTACAGACCTTGCATCTCCTCAGCATTTTAAGTATATTTTTAATTAAAAATTATCTTGGGGCTGGGTATTTAGTTCAGTGATTAGCAAGTGCAAGGTCCTGAGTTCAATCCCCAACACACACAGAAAAATTATTTTAAGAATAACTTTTTATTTCAGAAGTTAGGCAGAGCTTATCAAACTTCCTGCTCCAATCTGCTCATAAAAGGTTCATAAAAGTCAGTGAGTACCCGGGACACATCAGAATGGTGGCAATAGGTGTCCTTGCTGCCCTGGGTGATGTGAAACAAGAACATGATCTTCTCCATCATCCCTAGAGTCAGAATCTCACTCTCTGAGAGGCGTAATAATTTAGGACAATTTTTTTTTCTTCAGGAAGATAATGCATTTCATATTCTGGTGTCATATTTTTATGACTTCATATCCAAAGATGATACTTCTAAACTGTTACCTTACGAGTGGTGTCGGTTATCTGTTGCTGTATAACAAACAACCTCAAAACTTAATAGCTTAAAGCAACCATCACGTTCATGCTTTTGTGGGACATGAATTTGGGCCCGGCTCAGATAGGTGATTGATCTTTCCCACCCACGTGGTGTTAGCAGAGGTTCCTCAGTGACAGCTGCTGAAGGGCCTAGTCTGGAGGGCCAAAGGTTCCTGTCATGTCTGGTGCCTTGGCAGAGCTGGCTGGAAGACTGGAACTGTCAACCAGTGCACCTCCACATGGCCTCTTCAAGTGTGGCAGCCTCATGGCAGTAGATTTTCTTACATGACAATCAGGGCTCCAAGAGCGAATGTTCCAGTGAATAAGAATCTGCATGTCTTTTGATGGCCTTGTTTTGGAGTTCACAGACTCACTCCTGCTCTATTCTATTGGCTGACTCCATCACCCAGATGGAAAAAAGAGGACGTTAACCTCACCTGTACATATGAGGAATGCCAGAAAACTCGTGGCCATGTTTTAAAGCCACCACACATGCTCTAAATGATCAAAAACCAAATCTGCTGCCTTTTTTATAGTGTATACATATAAGGACTGTGCTGCAGGTAGGGTGTCTGCATCATATATAGTGTCCAGCTCTGTCTGTAATTCAGTCCAAAAACTTCTTTACATGCTTCAAATCAAAAGTTTTATCTGATTGCTCCATGCCAGGCTATCCTACTACTATGGAAACATCCATATCCCATTTCAACAGTATTGCTCGAAATTGTGCTTCATTTGGTGTATCTTTGGCTACACCTTGGGCTAAATTTTTTATTTAAGAAAGAGAACATTGAGGTAGAAAAACAGTGTCTCCACCCTTTTTTTCTAGTATTCATGTCTGCCAGATGCTTGCTTAGCTCACTTTGAAAGACAGCTTCTACGAGTGACTTTGTGATTCTTTTTCCTTTTAGGTACTTGTTTCCTAGGCAACTACTGATCAAACATTTTTGGACCCCCAAACAACAAATTGATTTCTTAGATATCTATCATGCTCTCCGGAAGCAGTCCCACTCAGAAATCATTAGTTATTTAGAAAGCGTCATCCCTCTTGTTTCGGACGCGGGGCTTCGGTGGCACCTGACAGAACTATGCACCAAGGTATTTCTCCAGTTACCCTTCCTGCAAGCCAGGACTCTTGTTAGATCCAGTGTGCACTCCAACTAGGAAGGAGGGATGGTCATGACCTTCCTGACATGCATCAATCTCTCACTTCTCCCAAGATACAGAATGGTACCCACCCAGCTGTCCCAGATATCCTGGCTCTCAGAGAGTGTTTCTGTAACCCTCCTCTGGGCATAAACCAACTCCAGGCTGTGCAAATGGTGAGCACCTTGATGCTTTCTCTTTTCCACACTCAGTGTTTCCGATCTGGACTGATACTATTTGACTTTCTCCTGTTCTGCTGTCATAGAAAGCCTTGAGCCGGGCCATGCTGCTCACGCCTTACCTGCCTCCTCCCTTGCTGAGACGTCGTTTGAAGACTCATACCACTGTGATTCACCAACTGGACAGAGCTTTGGCAAAACTGGGGATCGGCCAGCTCTCTGCTCAGGAAGTGAAATCAGTAAGGGCTTCATTGAAGTATCAGAGCAGTATCCCACAGTGGCCTGGAAGCTTGCAAGAGCTCCTGGTCTTGTTATATTGAAACCCAAGCTCTTTATTCTTTCAGCTTATTTCACTGTCTTTTTTTCTCAGTGTACTAAACTAGTGGGAAGGAATTACCCACAGTAGCTTTATTTCATATTTCTTTTCTTCTAGTACTTCAAAACAAGGACACTATATTTATTTATTCATTCACTCATTTTTCTTTTGTTTTGAGACAGGAGTCTCACTGAGTTGCTTGGGCTGGCCTAGAACTCATGATCCTCCTGCCTCAGCCTTCTGAGTAGTTGGGCAACATTACCCTTTGGACCTCCTGTTTTCTATTGTATAGGTGTGTTACTATAACACATACCTGAGATATGCAATTTGAAAAGAAGAAATGTTTATTTTGGTGCACAGTTTGGGAGTTGTTACCCCATAATCAGATGGCCCTGATGCTTTTAGTCCTGTGGTAAGACAGCAGCATATCATGGCAGAGAACGCATGGCGAAACAGAGCTGCCTACTCATGACAACCAGGAAACAAGAGTGAGACTGGGAGGGGTGTCCCACGGTGCACACCCTAGTGACAAGAAAATCTCTCAGGAGGCCTCACCTCTTAAAGTTTCTACTCCTCCCAGTAGCATGTGGAAGGATCTAAGCTTTTAGCACATGGGCCTTTGGGGGATATTTAAGATCCAAATGATAGCATCTTTACTTGTTACCACGTCCATCATTAATTCAGGTTGCCATGGGGAAAGGTTTCCTATGGAGATGAAACTGTAATTCATTTAAAGTAAATCTAAGATTATTTGTAGATTTCTAATTCCTTGCATACTCACTGCATGATTATTCAGGACCATTTCTCTTCTGAGTGCTATAGGCTTGCTATCTCCGTGGCCTGAATTCCACCCATATTGCTGAAGACAGGTGCCGAACTTGGCTGGGGGAATGGCTACAGATTTCCTGCAGCCTAAAAGGTAAGACATATTTCTATGCTTATGTCACTGAAAGCCAAGTCATTTTTGCATTTTATTCTGAGATTATTTTGAAGTTATTGAGGATAGTGAGGCCTTTATCTAACATGTGTGTTTACTTGAAAGGGCACAGATTTATATGCCTTCTCCATGCCTAGGCGGGGAATGAAGTAGACTGTAGAAGACAAGATACAGTGGTGGGCATCATGGGAACCTAAAGGAGAGCATGCTGATCTGAAGCAGAGTCTATCAGCCTTGAAATCATTGATTGTTGTGGGAGGCTACATGTGCGTTACAGGATGTTTAGTCATATCCTGGCCTCTACCAAGTAGATGCTATAGAATCCCTTTGCCCCCAGGTATGACAACTAAATTTATCTCCAGACATTGCCAGAAGTTCCAGGGGTTGGGGGAGCAAAGGGAGAGGCAGAATTGTCCTAGTTGAGAAGCACTAATTTAAAGACACCACATTTAAAACAAAACAAAAATACTGTACTGGCTGCACAAAAACTATCTCGAGGGTTGGTATCCAGCTTTTTGGTCTCCTGTTTGGAACCTTTGGCCAGGTCTTGGATGTTTTCTGGGACTTTGGATATTAGGGTGACTCTGCTAATCTTGAAGCTGAGAATCTCCCTAAAGTGCTAAATTCTGTGCTCACTGTGGCAACACATATACTAAAGTGCCAGATTCTACCAGAAGAATCCCAGAGTGACAGTTTTGTTTAGTACCATTGCCACTTCTGAGTTTTCTGTTTCCATTATATGAGAATCAAGAAATAAGAGGGATGAGTGTATTTTTTTTTTTTTTGTGGTGCCAGGGATCGAACTCAGGCCCTTGTACTTGCAAGCCAGGCACTCTAATCACTGAGCTAAATCCCCAGCCCCATGAGTGTATTTAAATAGTGGAAGCTTAGGAAAGCATGCACGCAGGGGCTAAAACAAAGCAGGAAACTTTGAGATCAGTAGCTTCTTAATGCCATATT
The DNA here is from genome assembly GCA_004026905.1 of Hystrix cristata. Taxonomy (NCBI): domain Eukaryota; kingdom Metazoa; phylum Chordata; class Mammalia; order Rodentia; family Hystricidae; genus Hystrix; species Hystrix cristata. The sequence goes on from PVJO010010218.1 coordinate 21,767, forward strand.
GACTGGTACTTGGCTTGCTGCCTCCAGTTTCAATTCTTATATACCAGGCAGTTAGAAGACAAACCATTCACTAGCCCAACCACTAACACTGACGGTGTTTTCAGAAACCGAGCTGTCCCTCTTGCTGCACAATGTGGTCCTGCTTTCCACCAACTACCTTGGGACAAGGCGCTGAGTGAACCACGGAGTGGACGGCACTGTCCTGAAGTCATGTAATACAGCAGTGTGGGACCAAGCAGCACTTGTTTGCAGTCTGCGTGCACTGTTAGGTGTGCAGGAGGCCGAGGAGCAGGTGCCATGGGCTTCGAAGTCGCTATCCTTGTGGGAACTGTAGACATTCCGCTCACAGCTCAAACAAAAGCCCTTTCCAAGGGTGGCCCATGTGAGGTGTCACCCATCTCCCTCATAATAAGCTTGAGTTGGCAGCAAGCTCTGTACTAGGCTTTTACCATGATGCGTTACTTTCAGGTCCTATAAAGTGTTTTGGCCAAGGGGGGATATCATTTCACCTAAGATCCATCAACTCCCATGTTCTTTACAACTGGTGGGGTTTTTTGTTGTTGTTGTCATTAAAGAATTTCCATGGGGGCTGGACATTTAGCTCAAGTGGCAGAGTGCTTGCCCAGCAAGCGTGAGGCCCTGAATTCGATCCCTAGCACCCCCCCCAAAAAATTTCCTGCTGATACAAACATTACTACTGAGACTGGATCATTTATATCCATGCATGTTCTTACTTCAGTGCTTCTTTTCATCATTTCTGATACGACCAAAAATAGGATTTTTGTCCTCCTCACTGGCATGGATTAACTACTCCCTTTCCTTTTAAATTCCTTTGAACACTTTTTAAAATGACTATATGGGAACATTCTAAAGGGAATGATCAAAAAGAAAGTGCTGCTGCTCAACCCCTTCCCTGGGGTTTACAGCCTTCACCCCGACATTGTCTTAATTTTTGGGCTGTTGGACGGCCCCTAAGGATCTTCAGTTCTTCGCTACCTCCACTGTGTTGCAGAATCCACCTGTAACTGACAGTGGCTTCTTTGGGCCATGGGTCAAAACCTTAAGGTACTAAGTACTGCCCTGGAGACCAGGAGAGATCTCCATCGAGAGTAAGCTGGATGTAGCTTTTGTGTGTACTTCTGTGACTTGTAGTTCTGTAATAACTTATTGTAAATGCATGAAGCACTGTTTTTAAACCCAAGTAAAGACTACCTGAAACCAGCTGATGAAAATTACATACACTAATCATTTTGCTAAGGCTCCTTTTGTGACTGACATAACCTAGTAAGAGACTTAATTGGTTGAAAATTAATGGGAGGGAAAAAAGTTTTGAAGAAACTGATTCGATCAGTTTCTTGTGGATGGACATTTTAAGGTGGTAACTAGAAATAGAGAAAAAGGGATTACAAAGGCCTAAGAGGGCAGGAGCAAGACTTGCTCCAACGGAAGAGGGATATATGGGCAGGTGAGGCAAGACAGCGGACTCTTGGTCCTCCAAAGAGAACATTCGATACTTCATCTAACAATACGTTCCCATTATTAACATTACTTCCTAATTGACTTAATTAGTTTTATATACAAAACTGCAGAAGCATCCTTTCTCTAACAAGTAACTATGGCCTATCATGATAAAGAATAAAAACACATCTTTCTTTTTAATATTTCTTTAATATTACATTTAAATATTCTCTTTAAATACATCATTATCACAATGTAAAGAACCTAAAGGGGAAAAAAATTTGTTTTCAGAGAACCAGACAAGCTTTGGATTCACATTGAAAATACTACCTGTGTATACAGTATGTGATAAAGGTGGTAATAAGCTTCATCTCTTTTATTTAGGCCTAGACTAAGTGGGACTGAAGCAACCCACTTCTGTTGTCACAGGCCTACCTTTCCTAGCAACCATGAGCTATAATTTTGTCCAATTCAGGTAGCACCAGAAATGAAATGGACTAGGTTGTAGAAAAGGCCCTTTGCTTGACGAGAGTTAATGCTAAATGTTAATATTTAGCATTCAGAAGTTTGGGGTCAGTGAGAGTCAGAATTACAGAGTTAATGAAGGGATGGGCTTAGACAGAAACTGGAGTCTTAGAGAAATATCAAATATCTTGTGGGTCGGCAATGAGTTTAATAATTACAAACGTAAATTCACTTGATCCCAAAGGCATTTAATGTCTTTCTTACTGAGCAGTTGGAATCTGCCCACTAAATTAAGCCAGAGCTTCCTAGGGGGAGAATTTGGAAAGCTTCCCTTTCTCACCAAGAAATTTTCCAAAAGAGTCTTTTCTCCATGGAGCCGACTTCCCAGGGAAGCTTCAGTCTTGTGTTTGAGAGTCCTCGTCTAAGGAGGAGGAGTGTCGCTCAGGTTGGAACAGGTACTTCAGACCCTCAGCTGTTTTGTGAGGCTGGGGGATAGGGAGAGACGTGGACCTTTGTATGCATCTAAGTAAGAACTCCCCTCCAAACACTAAGCCAAAAAACACGAGAATGGATAGGAAAGGCGGAATGGATTGAAACATGTATCTGTATTAATTACAAAGCTCTTCAGGCTCAGATTTTGTAAGTGAAATGCTGCTGACAAATATATAAAGATTGCTTTAAGACACCAGAGCCTTACCTATCCCATAAGAAAATGGTTTATGAGCAAATAAGTATGAACAGTTATCTCCCCTACCAAAAAAAAAAGTTTTTACTTTTTTAATTCCTGGTTAATAAATCATACCGGAAATAAAGCATGGTGTACAGGATGCTAGAGAGTAGTGTTTTGCTCCCTACTATGTCCATTTTAAAACAGAGGCAAAGATAAACTCTGGCAATAAAAAGAAATCGGTGGAGTTCAGTGAAGCAGATCTGGGAACATAAGCTGGACATAAGAGAACAGGAACCACTGACGAAGGTAAGAACAGAACTTGAGTCCCATCCTACACATTTCCAAGGTTACAATCAGATCTTGAATTCATTTGAACTTGGGAGTTGTGTGTGGCATTTAAGAATCAGTTTGGCTTCCAATTTCTATGTATCATCAAGATGAAGGAGGTCCATTAAACGTGGAATTCTTGGGTTGAACTGGGATAGTGTAAGAACTCTAACCCTGTATATCCAAGAAGGATCATGAGGGTAAATACAGGAAAGAAAGAATAAAAACTAGTAGGTGTCCTTAGATTGCCACATCTTACATTCCATTTAAAGCTCGGATCTTGGGGGGTGGAGGGTGCTGAGTGAAAAAGCAAACATTACACAAATATCTCTCCAGACAGCAGGCTGTTCCTATGACTCCTTTGGACATAGTTAACGCTCCATATGGGCCTCCCATGGGATGGGTGAGCCCTGCATGAAGCCGCCTATAACAAAGCTAGTGTCAGGCACAAGCATAAGCCTTGGGCTCTTTATACTACATCCTGAGCCAAGCTATCTCTTTTTCTTCAAAGGAAAAATGATGGAGGAAAAGAAGACAGACAAGTTAAACTCTAGTACCTAAGAACATGTGAAAGAAATACAGTAATTCAAGTTACAGACCAGGAGTCCCCAGTGTGGGGAGCTGGTCAGAGAACACCAAACATGTCAAATATTAACTTATTTACCAAATAGGGGTCAGAGGAAGGCAGGTTAAATTTTTAGAAATCCTGAAGGTTTTGTATAGAAGCAGAGACCCTTCTACTCCCTCCTCTAGATCCTGCCAGGTGACCTTTGCAACTGTATGATGATGACACACCAAGATGGAGTATCAGAATAACCAGGGAGAAATGAGCTCATGTGGAGTATCAGAATAACCAGGGAGAAATGAGCTCGTGCCCTCCCTGGAGCCCAGGAGAGCAAGGGCTTTGCCATGCTGTTCAAATTCTTGTGTTCTGGTCCCTGCGTAAAGAATAGCTGCTTGAATTACCCAGGTCCTCCTGTGAGAGCCTACCTCTTTGTTCTGTTGGCCCAGAAACCTCAGTATTGGGCACTATGTGGCTGCCTTTAAGAATCTATCACCAGGACAAGCTGGAGCTGGTCTCCTTGGTACTGTTTCCCTTTTAAAAAATACTTGTATAAACAATCCTTTCCCACCCATTCCCCTAAAGACCCCAATAAAATAACATGGGAGCAGCAGCTGCTTCTACAGTCTTAAGTGGCATTAGATAAAATAAGGGAATAAATAGAGTGGGTAAGAGGCAGTATCTCTACCCCCAGGTCACACTGCCAGAGGGAGTTCTAGGGCAGACTCTTCGCGGGGCCGGTCCTCACTCTGCTGGGAGCTCTTTTCTGCCCCACATCCCCCATCATTGTCTGTGCGGAAGGGGAGGCTTGAGGGGGACCAAGAGGGGTGGAAGTCTTCATTCTCGTGCTCCTCAGGGTTACAATCTTCCGGCAATAGCGCTTCCAGAGCGGGTGTTTTCCCCACCTCTGGTTTACAGAGGGCAGCTGGGTCTGTGGGGCTGCAAGCCACCAGTGAGGTAACAGGGAGAGAGAAGACACTCAGATCCTTCTCCTTGGGGAAAGAGGTTGTGCCTTCTTCCATACCAGGCTCTCCTTTCACTCCCAGCACTGACCGCTGCTCCACCTGGTAGTAGACCAGGGGCCCACTGTTCAAGTAGGATGGGCTGTTCACCGTGGAGGCCGACGGGTGGTCTGAGTTCTCGGCAAAACACAGGACAGAGGAGCCTGGGGGCAGCTGTGCCTGGATGAGAATGGGGGCTGTGAGGCCTGGACACAGCTCTTCAGGAACAGCCAGTGGCTCCTCTAGGATGCACACACCCAGGCTCTCGATGCTTGAGTCCAGGCTGGCACTGGAGCCACTAGAGTCCTCCTCGGCCTTGAGCCGCTCCAGTTCCTCCGCACTCTGGAGATGCATCACTGCGGTCTCGTTCTCAGCAAGGAACTCCTGGAAGTCCTGTGTCTCAGCGCCCTGGGCGCCTGTCGGGCTGCAGCCAGCAGCGGGTGAGGGTTCCTCCTCTGAGGCTGCCGGGCGATTGACCTGCCGCTTGCTTTCCAGCTCCAGCTTCATGATGGTGTGGAGGTAATGAGTCCGGACTCGGATCGGGTTAAACTCAATGCGCCCAGCCATGTTCCCACAGCCGTCCCTGGAGCAGCCACATGGAAAGGACATGCGGTCCACCTAGGGGGGCACAAGGAGGTTGAGGCGAGATGAGACCGTCGGATCCAACAGTGGAAACAGAGACAGCAACTGGCAAATGCAGGCAGCTGGGATTTGAGGTCTTATAAGAAGAGAAGTAACCAATTCAAAACGGGACATGCAGTGCGAGCTAACAAGAGCCCTATACAGTAGTTATTAGACCACTTGTGTTTCAATTCCAGCTCAGCCAGTGATTAGCAGCATGACATTGAGAGAGTCATTTACTTCTCCCTAGGGCTTTGTTTCTTCTTCTAAGTAAAGAGTAGACAAAAATCATATCAAAGGCTCCTTCCAGTTAGACAGCCCAGAGATACCTCTCTGCATGCTGACAGTTCTCAGAGTAGAAGAAATCTGTGTGCCTCAGGGACTTCCAGAACTTATGTAGTTCAGTGAGACAACAAAAGGCTGGGCCCAGGCCTACAGCCTTCTGCAAGGACAGGCGTGGGACAGTGAGCGGAAGATCCTGCTAGTCTCAAGCAATACGTGGGGGGGAACTAAGCAAAAGCTCCTTAGTTTGCTGAGTTGCTAGAATGAAGGTTCGAACAGCATTTCCCTACCTGTTTCATTTTTTCCCTGAGGGTTTACACTAGTTTAGTCCTCAAGGAATTACCAGATAATGAACTTACAAACCAGAGAAATGGGGAAAGGAGATGCTTTCTACCTTCTTATCGCCTGTTCATATCCAAAATGACGGGCAAAAACCCCAAAACTACAATTCAATATTAAAAACATGAATAAGCAAATAAACATGTGTGCACACTCGATGACTTTCTGAAATGGTTCTCAGGTGTGTGAATAACAGCCTGATTCATTACGAGACTTCAATATGAAAGGTACTATTTGGTCCAATCTGCTATAGCTAGTTGGTACTTGCCCAAAAATAAGAAAAGAAAAGGTTGGTTAGGAAAAGCTGAACCCAAGACCTCGGCATCCACATCCTCAGAACGCCAGGCCCAGACAAATTTCATTCTCTAGCATGGCACTACTGTTTTCTATCAAAGTGTCTACACTATCACTTGTCAGAAGGCAGACAAAGAGACGATGACTTTCTCTGAGAAAACTCAGGACTTAAACTCTGCTGGCCCAGATCCAAACTTACAGAATCTCAAAGCCATTTTGAGTTTTATAAAATTAGAGTAGAGGTACTAGGAGTATTTGTGAATATAGCAATCTGTCAGTATTTAAGGAATAGTTACTAAAGGGTAAACATACTAAGCCCTGTTTTTCCCTTTGCTAACAGAAGCTTTGTTTCACCTCTGAGATATAAAAGAGAAAAAGATAATAGGCACCTCCATAGCCCTCGAATCTTGTCACGCTTGTTTTCTTTGTTGGGGGAGGAGAGCTGTGGAACTGGAGCGTGTTTACAGAAGGGGACTCCATCTCGCTGGATGGGCAGTCCCTTATCTTCCCTGGTACCCAAACCACACGCCCTGGCCCTGAGGCAGATGCATGACCTCTGCCACCTTTGACTGACCTGGCATTTAATCCCAGCCTGGCTACAGGCGCACGCCTCTGGGTCGCAATACAGTCGACAATCACAACCACACTCTTCACGAGAGAGGCGGATGGCTCGAAGTTCCTGCTTTTCTTCAGCATCAATGCGGTGGACCCCGGAAGCCCTCAACAGGGCCCGTCGCCGTTTGGTGGGCAGAGGCTGCAAGAAGAAGTAATCATCCACCTCCACATTCTCCACATCAATATCTTCATCTGAAACGTCATCCAGCGTCAGGCCATCAGCCTCCACTGACTCCACTGTCCCATTCTTGGTCAGCTGCAAAGATGGAAAGGTCAGTGTCAGGCGCATTAGCACAAGCCTCCTCGCAGTGGGCGGCACTGGGCACTAAACTGTGGTGAGAGGAAGACCTGTGCTGCCCTGCACAGAAGCCACTCCAAATGCGGCGGCTAAGCTCTAGAATGTGGAAACTAAAAAGCAGAGGGAGCTTCTGTGCTTGTGCTGAGGGGAATACTTGGGAATGAAATAAGGCCTCTGCACTGAGCTACATCCTCAACCCCCACCCCTTTCTGAAATAGGGTCTCACTAAGCCGCTGAGCTGCCCAGGCTGAACTTGAACTTGTGAAGCTCCTGCCTCAGCCTCTCAAAGTGCTGGGATTGCTTGTGTGTACCACCATGCCCAGCTGAAAAACTCAGTTTTTAATTTTAAACTAAATAGCCACATGTGACTGACTAGTGGCTACCATATCGGACAGCATGGGTCAAGACAATAAAAGCAGAAAGACAGAAAATCTTAAGTGGCCCTACCATCACCCTGTCAACAGAAGGAACATCACCTTTCTGGGTCCAAGTTTCTCAAAAACCTGTCTCATCTTCCCTCCTAGACGATAACCTGCTCCCTCAAACATTCCCCTAACCTCGGCTGGCCTGCTTTCTGACTCAGGGTGGAGAAGGTATATTAATGGCTCGATGTTCCTGGGATATATACATAAGCTTGTAAAACACCCTTCAACGTGTATCTCATAGATTCCCAAATTACATTCTAAAGAAGAATACACTAGAGTGCAGTAGTACCAGCTTACCAGGTCTTTGTCAATGAGCCTGAATCCCTACAGAGAACAATTATCCGTGCGGGCTGAGAAGAGCTGCATCTCCTTGATCGGAACAAATTATTATTAGCTGCCAAAGAAATCCCTCACTTGTAGCCTAGAATCTAGAAAAAAATGTACTCTTTTTCTCTTTTCTAATCCTTTTTTGACTTTAGAAAAATCTCCATGTGTGAAGTAGGATGGTATAAATAATACTAAGCATGCTAACAATGGGCAACAATCTGGGTTTTCTGTGCTGACATGAACAGAGCCAGGAGAGGGAATGCGTGCAGAAGGACAAAATGAAGACAATCTATAGCTGAGGGAGCTGTGCAAGCCCCCTAGAGAATCTCAGCAAACCAAAAGGGGCCTCTTGGTCCCTGAAGCTCTGGCGCTGCCAGCAGGATGCAAGCCGAGTGACTAGAGTGTTTGGCTTATTTCATCAGACAGCCAAAGAGTAGTGCTGGGAAAGGAATGACTCCAGGGAGAGATGTGATGCAATGGACCAAGCACACAGCCACACACCTGGCTGGCTTGGGGCAGGGGCAAGGAAGGAGAAGGGACCTGGGGCTATACCAGGCAAGCAACTACAAGGGACTTTCCTGGAGCCTTCACGCTTGCTTCTGTCTGTGCCACCAGGTTGGTCTCCTCTAAGCAGCCTCCCTCCTGCTAAGCTCTCAAAGGAAAGAGATTAGAGATGCAATAGAAAGAAACTCATGTTTAAGATACAGAAATGGCATTTCGAATCAGCGAGAAGTCTTTTATCGTCATTAAAAAGTATTGGGAGAACTGAATATTCTTTGGGAAAGAAAAGTTAAGACTCCTAATTCATACCATTCACAATAATGGATTGCATATGGATAAAACACCAAAATACAAACATTAAAATAATAATTTAAAAAATACAGGTAACTAAAGCTGTAGAGCTCCAAAGAATGAGTGGAACAGTAGCTCAGAAGGAAAACAAACATTAGATGGCATATACAGAATAATATACATGTATTTTTGAGATCAACTACCTTCCTCATAGAGTGCAAAAGAGAGGAAAACTTTCCAAAAAAGAGGACACTGGACATGGGAAAGGTAAAGCAAGGGTTTTCTCTTGTCAAGCAAAGATGTATTTGATGCCACCACTGCTGGTGCTCACTACATAGTCTGCTGATAAGCAGAAATTCTTTCTCTCGGTCTGGTTTGTCTGGCTTTGTCCCTAGAACTCCTTCGGGGGCGGCACAGAACAGCGTGGTATCCCGGTCTGACAGATTGTCCCTCTGCCAGATTTAGGACACAGGAGCTCTCTTCTAGGGAAAGGGAAGAAGGCCCTTCTTAGAATTGACGGGAAGAGTGTTTATTTGCTCAGTTGTTGCTATAGCAGCAGGAAGGTGACAGGGTCAACAATGGAATTCCTCAGACAGAAGTCAGGGAAGCCTGGACATCATTCCAGTTAGAAAAACAGGTGGAGGCTTTAGGAGCAGGCTGAGGGACGCAGACAAAGAGCTCTCAAAGCTCTTTGAGACAAAGGAGTAAGACCTAGTTTTCCTACACACTCTGCCATCAGTTCTGCTATTCAACCACATCCTGCAATAACACAGGCATCTCTTCTAATGCAGGTCAGCATGCTCTGGGCCCACAACAGACCTGGGAGAAACTTTTTTGTGCAGCGTGGGAGATCAAACCCAGGGCCTTGTGCATGCCAGCTAAGTGCTCTACCACTGAGCTACATCTCCAGTCTTGGGTTAATTTCTGAGGACTTGTGGAAACTGTGGCCTTAAAGTGTCCAAAAAGTGCTAAGATAGCACGTGGTGGCTATCAAGAAGCATCTGTGGGCTAGGGGCGTAGCTCAGTGATAAAGCACTTGCCTGGCGTGCACAAGGTCCTGAGTTCTACCTCAGAATTGGGGAATAATAAATGAATAAAAGAGCTGAGTTGCATGTTCTCCCAGCCCCTTTCTCCTGACCCAAAGAGCTGGTATTGTATCCAATGGTAGGCACAGTATTGTACAAAGCTAAATAGCTATGTGATAATGCTGTTGTTTGCACTGAGAAGACTTTCACCTGGGGATGACAGAGGTTACAGAAAGAGAAGGATCCTTTCAGAGAGTGTGAACGTTCCCAAACCTGTTCTATGCATTCAGGCCAAAGAGATTTTTTTTTTTCCCCTGGTACTAGGGATTGAACCCAGGGCCCTGAACATGCTAGGCAAGCACTGTACTACTGAACTGTATCTCCAGGCCTTTTTAAAATTTCATTTGGAGGCAGGGTCTCACTAAGTTACCCAACCTGACTTTGAACTAAAAATTCTCCTGCCTCAGCCTCCAGAGTAGCTGGAATTATAGGCAGGTACCACCACTCCAAGCTGGGACAATCATTTGACAAGAAATTGAAAACTGTGCTTCTTTGTGTTTCAAGTGACAGACCTAAAAGGCTTCAGGAATTCACACTTTAAACTTTAAAAAAAAAAAAAACTTGTTGAGGGATGAGGAGGAAGAATTCTAGAGAAGGTATTTTTCTATCTCTGTAAAATATCCCCTCCTAAGACAAAAAGAAGGGAGGTCTCAGACTGAGATTTGATTCTAACTCTGAGACTTACTAGAAAGATTTGGAATCTCTACATGCCAAGGATGACAGTCAAATCGAAAATCAATGGACCTAGCAGATGTGGTGGTGCACACCTATAATCCTAGCATTCAGGAAGCTGAGGCAGGAGAACTGCAAGTTTGAGGCCCGCCTGGACAACAAGGTAAGTTCAAGGCAGGTTGGACTACACAGTGAGGCCCAGTCTCAAAATGAGCGGAGATGATTTCCTATTTTGTCTTAGCATACAGGAAGAACCAGAGACCCCAGAGCCCATAGGCACCTTCATTTTCTTTGCGTGAAGTTTTTCCTCCTTCAGGTGCTCACGAAGAATCTCTCGATGGTTCACTTCCTGCTCCTGGGCAAATTCACACAGTGTGTAACTGCGTACAGAGTTATGGCGCTGGGCCATGCCCAAAGAGCTACCACCCTGGCTGGGCACGCTTGTGAAACCCTGGCGCCGGGCAAAGTAGTATACAGTCACCTGGTCAAAGCGTACATTCTTCCTCCGAAGTTGCTTCTGCCGCTTCAGGATGGATGTGGCTAAGAAAGGAGCAGAGATAGAGGTTATTAACCCAGAGATTGGCTTTTTTGGGGACCTCACCCTTTCTTGTCTGTCTAGGCTCTTAACTTTTCATCTCCAAATGTACTCTCAATACCTAGAGAACTTTCTAATATTTTCAAGTCATAAATGCACAGTTGCAAGGGGCCTTCCCCACCCACTTTGTGTTTTGGAGATAGGGTCTTGCTATGTAGCCCGGGCTGGCTCGAACTCACATTCCACCTGCCTTCGCTTCACGAGTGCTGTGATTACAGGCATGCACCACCACACCTGGCTGGAAGGGGCCTTGAACCTCAGCTGGTTCGTATCACTGCCTCCAGATTGACTTCACCTAAACAGATGACCACAAAATCTATTTTTAGACAGCAGATGGGAAGAGGATTGCTAGGTGATCTTTCAGGATATAATAATCTTTATTGGCCACAGTGGCAATTTAAGTTAATTAAAATTAAATACATTTTTAAATTCAGGTCTTCAGTTGCAACTGACCATATTGAAAGCTCAAGAGCCACATACAGCAAATGGCCACAACTGGGCAATGCAGATATGATGCAGATATGATAGATTTTATCCTAAAAGAAAATTCTATTGGATGGTATTGATCTACAGCAGGGGATGGCAAATGTTTTCCCCAAAAGGCCGGACAGTAAATATTTTAGGCTGTATAGACCATGAGGACTCTAGTGAACTACTCCACTGTGCTGCCACAGCATGAAAGTAAACAAAAACAATGGACTGTGTTCCAAAAAAACTTCACTTATAAAATCAGGCAGTGATCCAGATCTGGCCCATGGGAAACCCCTGATCCAGAGTATCACAAGTTCTCTCCAAGAACTACTAAAGCCATAAGAATTTAAAAATCCAAGGTGGGGATGGGGACACATGCCTGTAATCCCAGCACTGGGGAGGCTAAGGCAGGGGGATCCCAAATTCAAGACCGGCTTAGACTACACAGTGAGACCCTACCTCAAAATAAAATAAAAATGAATTAAGAAATCTGCTGGGCATGGGGATGTATGTCTGTAATCCCAGCACACAGAAGCTGAGGCAGGAAGATTGCCGCAAGTTCAAGGCCAGCCTGGACTTCACAGCAAGTACCTGTCTCAAAAGAGCAAAATAAAAGAAAGAAGAATTAAGAAACCTGGAGGTGCCCTGGTTGTCCAAGCAGCAAGCATTTATGTCCTGCTATAACCACAATTTCCAGAAAAATCTACGGAAATCTGCTAGGGGAAGGATACAATCCTGAATTTCTCCTTTTTCAATCTAACACAACCCATTCTGGGGACCCACGAGCCACAAGACAAGTAATATCAGCTAGACTAAATCAGACTTGAGTCTAGGTTATGGGAACACTGAGGTCCTCTACAGAGCAAGGGAAGATGAGGGCAAAGCCCCAAGCCCACGGAAGCTGTCCACGAGCGGCAAAGGGCTCCGTGCTTGGGGCATGTGAATGCGGACGGGAGGGAGTGGCTCACTCACGTGTGAAGCTGGCAGTTGTAGGAGGATTGAGGCTGTCACAGCTGTCAGCACTGTCACTGCTAGAGATCTCATCATCAGAGTTGGAAACTGATGAGCCCACATCCACATCATCAAACTTCCTCTTGAGACCCGAGCCCGTGAATGCATCCATTGGTTTCAAAGGGTATCCTCAGGAAGCCAACACGCTGGCCCCAAAGCCGCTGCTCACCACCAGCTAGCCAGGTGCATTAGGATTCTGCCCGGGGAAAACAGGAATCAGCATCTGCTGCCTAAGACAGGACCCACCATCCCAGGCTATACACAGCTTTCTAGTTCAACAAAGATGGCACCTGACTTAGGATTTCTCAAGATCAGGTTATTTCTCTCTGCGATTCTAGCCAATATTCTACTTTAACTTCCTTTCAGCCTACAGTCTCAGTCAGTCTGAGAGCAACACGATGGGTACCAGCAGCACCTTCCCAGTGGAGGAAGGGCCTCGGGTTCTCATCCAGCTGGGCTGAGGCTTCATCAGCCCGGGGCAAAAGCTGCTCTCCTCCCGTGCACAGGAGGAGACCAGTGGCAGAGACTGGGAACAAAGACAGAACTAGGCTCTACCCACACTAGGACTAGATCCAATTACTTTTTCCTGTAATAATACAGCATGTCATTTTCCAAAGTGTGTGTCTTACTAAATATACTAGTATCATGGATAGTAATAGTTTTTACATGGAAATAGTACTGTTGTGTCAAAATAGTTTAGAATACTGCTTATGGCTGGACACAGTGGTACAGGACTGTAATTCCACCTACTCGGGAATCTGAGGCAGGGGTCACAAGTTCAAGGTCAATCTGAGCGATTTAGTGAGACCTTGTCTCAAAACAAATTTTAAGTCAGGTGAGGTGGTGCACACCTAGAATCTCAGCACTCTGGCAGGCAGAGGCAGAAATATAAATTTAAGTACAGCCTGGGCAATTTAGCAAGACCTGATCTCAAAATAAAAAATGAAAAAAGGGCTAGGGATGGAGCTTAGTGTGAAGGCCCTGGGTTAAATTCCCCAGTACCACCTCCCCACCAAAAAAAAGAAAAAGAAAACTGCTCATGGCAGCTTAGAAGCCTATTTTTATATACTAATGAACATGTCCAAAGCTGGGAGAAAACACAGAATGCAGTATTTCACAAACCTGCATGGTTTCCAAAGTATGTTAGGGACAGATAATCTTCAGAGCACATTTTGGGAAACACTGCTCTGGGCTCTCAATTTTGAAGGACACAGGCAGTCAGGAAAACCCTTGACCTAGATCTTCACAAAGTATCTCCCCAGCCTCCTAAAAAGGGCAAATTTGCTGCTAAAGAAAAAACCCAAAGAATTTGTGCTGCCTTCAAAATCCAGACTCTGGGGCTGGAGGTGCAGCTCAGTGGTAAAGCACTTGTCTAGCATGCTTGAGGCCCTGGGTTCCATCCCCAGCACCATCGAACAAAAAAGCAGACTTTGCCAATCTCATACTGGTCTGTCATCATCCTCTGTGCAAGGAAAATGTAGCTTTACAATCTTTGCCCTCTGAAAAGAAGCCACAAGAAAAACAAATAGCAAAAGAAGAAGAGGCAATTTATTCTGGTTCTATCACTATGGTGGCCAGTGTTTTCGACATGCTGTCACACAACCAAGGAGTCTGAGATTCATTTCCCAGGTACAAGTCTTTCTCCTTCTCTGACTTTGGAATTAAATTCCAGAAGGGCATGAATCTGCTCAGGAGAAATGCTGTCAGAGCTGAAGCCACGTGTGATGAGGTATGAAGACGCTCCTGCTTTGCCTCAGCACTGCCAGAATCTCCCCAGACTATGATCTCACTAGTTGCTAATTATGCAGCAGGAATAACAACACTGCCCAGACCCACAGGGCTGCATTACTGCGGAGCAGCTACCCGGAATATATATACTGTGGTGGCAAGAGATGCCTGCTACAGAGCTATTTTCTGGCCTATTTCTCTTGGAAGCAATTTGGATCTGCTGTACAAAGTCAACCAAACATACTAAGTACTTTAGAGAAGTTATTTTCTAATCTATCAAGATCACATCAAAATTCTGCATTCAAGTCACAAGAAGTACCTAAGAAACTTCAACCATCATGGGTCTCAGAATAAATATGCGCTGGGAGAGAGCAGGGAAAAAAAATCAAGTAATTAGTAAGATTATAATTAAATTTTAAAATATGCCCAAACTATCAGCTCTATATTTCAGGTTAGAATCTGAGGTCATATTCTGGATTTTTTTATGGGTTTTTAGCTGGGTTTAAAGATACCTATAAACTAAAGATTTTCTCATTCCATTCTATAAGTGGGCACAGGGGTGTGGACAGACACACTTGTAATGAAGGACTTACATGGGTGCAATGAAAAAGCAGAATAATATTGACTACTGAATTTAACTTTTCCTTCCCACTTAATCAATACCTTATCAACCACAAGAGAAATCTGAGCCGAAAATCAGCTTTCTCAGAAAGGGCTTAGTCCCCCCTTCAGTTTGAACTACACTTCAGATAATGCTTGTACTAGATAAATGGCCCTTTCCTTGGCCTGGAAACACTCAGGGCTTTATCAGTGGAAGCAAATGTGCACCTCTGTTCTTTCCTCAGATTTCCCTTTCCTTCCAGTAGTGTGTGTTTTCTTTTACTATTTCTCATTAAGTCCCCCATGGGCTTGGGTTTGGTCCAAAATCATCTTTATTACTAAAATTCTCCACTGTCTTAACTAGTTGCCCTCAAGAGTATCATTTCTCTTTAGGTTACTTTCTATGCACCCAAGTGCAGCAAGGATTTCTAGCTGCTTATTCCAATCTCTTCTTCCTTTGTTTGGTATGTCTTCCCTACTTCTGCTTCTGGAATAGAGGTTTCTGGACAATGATGGAGATAAGTAGGAAAGAAGAAAAAAAGAAAAAGATATGAAACCGAGGACAAAAATATTTTCCTTAAATTGTATGAGAATAATCAGAATCTGTCTGTGAAAATTATGTGCTTACTAACCTATGATCTAACTATCTCATTAAAGGGCTGGGGAGGACTGGGGATTTAGCTCAGTGATTAGAGTGCTTGCCTTGCAAGCACAAGGGCCTGAGTTCGATCCCTGGCACCACAAAGGAAAAAAAAAAAAAAAAAAAAAAGGGCTGGGGATGGAGCTCAGTGTATAGAGCACTTGCTTAGCATGTATGAGGCCTTGGGTTCAATCCCCAGCACCCCAAAAGTAAACAAAACTACGCCATTAGCATGGAAGGCACTCTGGAAAATCCTCAAGGAGACAGCACTGCCCCAGCTTTCTTTGCCTTACCCAGGATCTGTTGGCCTAACTTTCTGACATCGACCCCATTACTTAAATTTTTAAAATTCATCGATTGTGTCCTGACAACCAATACGAGTCTACATTTCAACCCATGTTTCCTTTTTTCAACTCTGTGGTGTGAACTTGACTTATTAGATAAAAATATTCATGGGGGGTTGCGGATTTAGCTCAAGTGGTACAGCGCTTGCCTAGCAAGTCCAAGGGCCCTGAGTTCCATCTCCAGCACTCAAAAAAAAGTTCATGGGCAGCAAGAACCAAGAACAAACCTTCCATCCACTTCCACAGTGCCCTGGAGAAATCTTTCTTTGCAATGATAACAACTAGAATAGGTTCCATACTTTCTAAGTCACCAAATTAAATCTTCATTTAAACCAGAACTAGAAATCAGTCATTCTCACCCCTCTCGAATACTCACTAGTAGAAGATAAATGTCTGTGTTCAAGATATACATTTATAAATTATAAACCAAGCACTTAAACTCATACAGAAATAATCAAGGTGAGACTGGAAATGTGGGTCATAAGTGACAGTTAACTATCAAAATGACCAACCCAAGCAACAAATGCTATTGGACAAATAATGTATCCCTCTATAAAAGCTTTTAAATGCCAGTGAAATGAGAGGTCAGCTGACATTCTTTAGCTTCCTTCCTCAAGTGTTTCTGGCTAAACATTTCCCAAAGGTATATGAAATAGTTCAGATTCACAAAATATAGAAGACATCAGGCTAGCACCAAATAAAACCAGCATGTGTATTTTAGTGCTACATCTAAGTTTTTTGCAGGCCTATAGGGACTCCCATAACCATTAAACCAAAAACCTTAGAATATGTGAGGCTAGCAAGAGAGACGTGCCAGGTAAAATCTGGTGGAAGCAGAAGTACTTCTGAAGTTTAGATAATATGAGGTTGGGGATTTAGCTCAAGTGGTACAGTGCTTGCCTAGCAAGTGCAAGGCCCTGAGTTTGATCCCCAGCACCCACCTCCCCAAAACAACAACAACAACAAACCGAGGTTTAGATAATATAAGCCTCATTTTAAAGGGGTCCGAAATATTAAGATGAGGTACATCTTACAGGAGAAAGCCTCTTCACTTAAGTGGAATCCAATCTACTAAAGGTCAAGGGACCTAGTAAGATCATCAGGACTACCAGTATACTTGGGTTAGAAGAAGAAAGGCTTGCTGCTAAGTGTTATGCTAAACCCAAGTAAAACGGCCTGTCCTGTTTCTCCTTTTACTGTGACCGATTCTCAAATACTATGAATTTCATGGATCCATGTGTCCTCGTGATCACCAGGATCATGAGCTTATAAAGTGAAAACCTCCTGTAGGTATTTAAAGAAAGCCCCCTTCCTATCTCCATTCCCCAGTTTTTACCCTTTCACCAACACAAGGTTTGAATCTGGTTGTTCCATGTCTAAATTATCATCAGAGAGAGGGCGAAGACCTTTGGGAGAACCGGAACATGATGCTGCACTACCTCTCAAGGATATGGAGTCATTTAAACTCCGGCACACACCAACATCCTGGCTTTGGAGATTTACAAGACGGAAAGCCAGTAAAGAAGGAAAATGTGAATCAACCATAAATTTACCGTCAACTGAAAACTGCTGGACAAGGGGACAGTGTTGTCTCTGGGGGACAGCGTTGTCTCTGGGGGACAGCTTCTAACCTTTCATACTGAAGAACGGTTTGTGTGTCACACTGCCACTCGAAACCCTTTTAAAATGATGAATCAAGACCACAGCACTAAAAGGGATGGAGGGCAGGCGGTAGGCTGCGTATGTGGGGCCTGTGCAAAAAGATAAAGCTAGCAAGCAGGGCAAATGAATGCTTTCATTTTCACACACAACGCCAGAAAAACAGGAGACATTAGGAAACGAGGCTGAAGAGACACGTCAAGTCACCAGTTCCCTTTAATGAACATGCCTGATGAACCCTTCAGCTCTCGACCCATTTCTGAGTCCTGCTAACCTTCCCGCTCATTCCCGTCGTCTGCGGCCCCTAGTGAGCCTTCCTCATCCCTTCCTGTCTGCTACTCACAAATTCCCAACCACTCCTCCCACATTTTCCTTTATCCCCCTCCCCTTCCCTCACTTCCCTCCATCCTACATCATTCTCCACTCCGTTCCGAACCTCAACCCTCATCCGCAATCCTGCCGGCTTCCAAGCCGCCCATCTGTCTGCCTCGAGCTGCCCCCACAGTCCGGGCCGCGTCCTCGCTGCCCCTCGCTCCCACGCCTCTTCCCGACTCGGTTCTTCCCAGCGGCGTCCTAGCTCCCCGCCCCCCGACCGCTCCCGTCCGAGCTTCCCTCTCTTCTGACCCCTCCATCCGCACGGCTCTCGGCTTGACCACTCCTCCACGGCCGCCCGAGGGCAGATCCCGAGAAAGGACGAGGCGGCACCCTCCGCCCCGCACCCCCAGGCCCATTACCGGCCCCGCCGCAGCTGCCTCCTCCCGTGCTGGTCTCTGCCGCCCCCGCTGCCGCCGCCGCCCTAGCCCGGGTGCGAAGAAGGGAGGAGCGAGCGAGTCCCGGGCCCCGCGGCGACGGTCGGGGAGCTCCCAGGGCGGCAGGGTGGGGAGGGAGGGCGAATGGGCAGGCCGGCCGGCAGGCAGAGCGGGGCGGGCGGCTCCGGCAGCGCGGGAGCCCCTGGCAGGAAAAGCCCAGAACCGCCCCGGCTCCGGCTAACAATAGGCTCCGGCCGCAGCGCTCCAGCTCTTATAGGCGCCGGCACGTCCTGGCCGAGCCCTGGAGCAGGCTGGGAAGTGGAGTCTACGTACAGGCCCCGCGCCCGGCAGCATGCCGGGAATTGGAGGCGGTGAGTGCCGCAAAGCCAGAGCAAGCAGGCAAACAGGCTGCAGAGGCGGCGTCTTAAGTGCACCCTGGAAAAGCAAGTTTGGTGCCACTGCAGTCTTTTGAGGGGAAGGCAGGAGACCCTCAGCTACACATCTTCAATGACTAAAGGAGTTCTTCTCTAAATAAAGCTCTGTTCCTTTCTCCGTGATCATACTCCCATGACTAAGGAACATAATGCTCGCTCGTGGGGCTTAGTATTCAGCAATACCAATTCGCTGCAGCCTGGCCATTATGAAGAAGAAAACACAAGCAAATAGTTTCAGTTATCTACCTATATGCTAGAATGATTTAGGTGTCTTGTTAACAAAAACATTTTTTTTAACCATGGTCTTGGAGGATCTTCACAACTTTGCAACTTATCTTTAAGATGGGGAAAACAGAGTTGGAAGTTATTTGTGACACAGCCTTAGTTTCTTATCTCTGGTCTCTCCTTTGACTTATAAAGTTCCGTAAGATCTAGGTACATTCTCTGGTTCCTCCTCCCACCCAATCTGTCATCCTTTGTCCTACTTTCCCCCTCCCATATTTTGCTTCAATACACTGGCTCATTGGTCTTGCAGTTCCTTCAACAGGATAATCGTGCTCTTAACGCAGGGCCTTTTGCCTGGGACACTTGGCCAGCAGGCCACATACTTACTCCTTAGTTTAATATCTATTTAAATGTCCCTGTGTCAGACAGCTTGCCTAGCAGTGTTTCTAAAATAGTGCTTCTTAGTCTTTATTCCTTTGCCTCACATTTCTTCCTGGTTTTACCATCTGACATATTTCTTGTTTTGCAGTCTTCTCTCACTTGACTAAATTCCATGAGACAAAGGAATTGTTTTGTTTACTGTATTCTCAGCACCCAGTACAAAACCCAGTACAGTATTTGACATTTGGGAGCACAGTAGATATTTATTGAATTGGCGGATGGATGGTGAGATTTAAACTCAGGTTAGAACAGGGCATGGTAACGCATGCCTATAATCCCAGCACTTGGGAAGTTGAAGCAAGAGGATGTGGAGCTCAAGGCCAGTCTGGGCTACAATAAGCAAGACCCTGTCTCAAAAAGCAAACAAACCTCAAGTTAGGATGGTTCCAATTCCTACTGCATTTTTCACTGTAGTCAAGAAACTATGAAGCCAGATCTATTGGCTACCAAACCATCCCCTCTTTAAAATTATGAGGTTGGATGGTTTAGAAAAAATACCAAGAATTCCAGTTTCCTTCCCTGGGTAAAATCAGAGACTGCAAGCATTTAGGAGACAATGGTGCAAAATGAGAAAACAGCAGATCACAGTAAAGCACTCCTTAGGGTACCAGGCACTGATCATCTCCCTACAGGCAGAAATTTGGAGGCGAAGACGAGATTAAAATCATGGATCTTAGAGCTAGACTATTTAAATATAAACCTCTGTTCCTCCACTCTAGTGTGGTATAACCCTGGGACTTCTCTGCCCTATGCCTTCTCTAACTTATCTGCAAAATGTGTATAACAGCATGTATCCCACAGTGTTTGTGAAGGTTAATTAGCTACTATACTGTACTATGTATTATGTGTACAACCCAAGCAGTACTATGTAAATGTTATTTTTAATCGTAAGTTTTCTATTCAGTTGTTCAAAAAGTTCTGTCCTGTTCTTTTAGATAAGAAGGCCTCAGACTACTCTGTAAAAACAGTGGGCTGAGTAACAACAATAATGATAACAAAAAAGAGCTTAAAGAACATGTTGGACAGGCTAAAAAATAAAATGTCTTTCATAGTCCCACACATCCAGAGTTCCAGCTGTCATGGAACTCTGTCAGGGTAACAACCGCCCCAATGCCCAAACGCTGTTGGTTAATGCCATCAAGCTAGAAGACAGCCAAACCAAGGACAACTCATTCTTTGAGAAGACACCAGAATTCAATTTTGCAGTAAGCTTTAGATCAGTTAAAAGACCACCTGGACCTGCAGGAAACTTCACAACTACTTATCATAGAATTACTTACCATATTTTGCTGTCACGGTACAATCACTAGGTAACTTATTACAATGATGCCAGTTCACCCTTAATAATTGCAGTCTACTTCACCAGCCTAACTCTACGCCAGCCTAAGTGGGGCCTAAGAAAGGCCAAGGTCAGACAGTAGCTTTTCAGGAAGCTCAAGAGAAGGATAGAAATAGAACTTCTATGTTGTTCAAATAGAATTGCAAAGAAAAGTGACAGAAATGCTAACATTACTGTGTTAATAATACTGGCTAGGCATGGTGGTTTAGGCCTGTAATCCCAGCATTTTGGAGGCTAAAACAGGAGGATTACAGGCCAGACTGGGGTGAGGATATAGTTCAATGAGAGGCCCCAGGTCCAATCCCTAGTCCCTCTATAACAACAATAATATAACAACAACACTAGACTATGTGACATACATATGGACCAGTTTAGAATGCATAATTGCAAATAGGTAGTTTGTTTTGAAAGTAAAAGTCAAAGAACAGGAAGGAAAGACAGAAGATTAATAACAGGTACTGCAAGCAGTAGCCACAGATGAAAACCAAGTCAGATTTTATGTCCTGGGCACAGTTTATACATCAGTCTTGCAGTTATGGCTGCATATTGAGGCAATTTTAACAGTCAGTAATATCATCAGTTTATTGAGCAACTGAATATTGGCTCAGCATAAAACAAAATTCTGTTTTATATGCATTATCCCTTTTAATCTATCCAACAACCCTAAAATTATTATCTTTTTTTTTCAGCGTTAAATTTATTTTTTTGAAGTTTGTGTGCTTGCTTTTTGTTTTGTTTTGGTTTTTTGAGACAGTGTCTCCCTGTGTGATTCAAGTTGTTCTTGAACTATCTAGCCCATACTGGCCTTGAACTCATAGCTATCCTCACGCCTCAACTTCCTCAGTGCTGGATTACAGGCATGCGTCACTACTCCTGGCTCAGTGTTAAGATGGAACCAGGGCCTTACACATGCTAAAGAAGTGCTCTACACTCCCCAACCTCCAGGCCCAGTCAGAATAAGCTTAATAAACCCGAGCAGTGAATGAAAACCTGAAGCAAGATTATAAAAATGATTATGGGAAGATATTAACTAAATTCTTAAATGAAAAATCAGACATTAGATCTCAGGAAGGAAACAGGAATCTACCATGATTAAAATGAATAATGTGTACCTCATCTTAAGTCTATCAAAACACAGATCCACATAGTAGATAAATCAGCTATAACTCATGTCCAGAAAGATCTTATAGTACATACACTGACAATATACAGGTAGTACGTATTACCTTAAACAGCAAATTCCCTTATAATTAACATTAATCCATTTTTTAAAAACTTGATACAGGGAGTTAGGGATTTAGCTCAAGTGGTAGAGCACTTGCCCACCAAGCACAAGGCCCTGAGTTTGATCCCCAGCACCAAAAAAAAAAAAAAAAAAAAAAAATTAATTCATATACAATTTCTTGACCCCTGAATTTGAGAATTCAAATGCCAAACTTACTTGAAATTTCCAAAATAACACTGTTGCTATCTTATCTTAGGCCTATACTCATAAGGAACAACACAGAGGAAATCTCGTGGGAAAGAAGGAAGATGTAGAAAGGCAAAGGCAAAAGTGGAAATAAATACAAGCTCATGGGTAAAGGTAAAACATAAGGTCATTAAAAGAGGTAAAAAAAAAAATAAAGTAAGGGGGAGAAACAGGTCCTGGTGGCGTTACTACATATCACACAGGACATCTTTCCCACTACATTTCATTTTGCAATGGTAGTATATTCTTTGTCATTTCAACCTTGGAGCTGGTATGAAACAAAAATTTAATCGTGGGTGTAGTGGCACCTGCCCATAATCCCAGCACTCAGGAGGCTGAGGCAGGATGATTCCTGCTAGTTCAAGACCAGCCTGGAGACACAGTGAGTTCAAAGCCATCCTGAACCACATAGGGAGACCCTGTCTCAAAACACCAAACCAGACCAAACCAAACCAAAAGAAAACAAAACAAAAAATAGATCATTTACAGGAGAAACAGAAAAACGAGCAGGCCCACTCTCTCTGAACAGAATGTAAGTGATACAGCATCATGGGGTGTTTGTGCCACTTGTTCCTGTGAGAGTGGAGTGCTTTGAACAGGCCAGTAGAAGCACAGTAGAGCTGATTTCTACAGAACCATCCACAGCCACAGAAGCAGACTAATGAGTCAGTAAAAATGACAAAAGGTTTCTTCACCTTTAGCTCTCCAGAGCCAAGCTATCTGGAACTGTTTGGTCTGACCAAAGGAAAAAAGCTACAGTGAAGCGAGAAGTCAGTTCTGCCTTCAAAAACTTGTGTTCTAAATTTGTGTTGCCTTCAAGAATGGATGCTACAGCTTCATTCAGTCCTTCGTGGTGATCTGCAAGACAGTCCCAATCTCTGCAGCGATCCTCTACACAATGACCTTCTCAGAGGACCTGGGGCTACTGAGGGTTTTGAGCACACTCTTCGTTATGTGTACATTAGAAATGGCCGTCTGGGCTTGCCAAGCTCCCTGTGTCTCTCCAGCTTACTGGGGAGAAAAACAAACCCAGTGCCCGACTGTGTGACTTCCAGGAATCAGAACATCTGCTCTGATGTGGACTTCGCTTTCTCACGTCTCTGGTTATCTTCAATTTGATGTCATCATTTTCCAGCCAATACTGTAACACCATGTCCATTTCTCTTCCCTTTAAATGGCTTCTTAAATAAATCATTTGTGTGGGCAAACATTCTTATGGGGCCATAATACTGGACAAACAATCTTATTGCTTAACAGCCACGAGTCATTTAGTGACTAATAATCCTTCTAGTTCTGTGATTAGCCCTCCCCATTTTTATTTCCCAATAATTGCCTTTTAGCTATCAAGTCTTTATACATATTTTTGACCTGGAACTTACTATACTTCAGGCGGACAGTACAGACAATGGTAAATCAAATGTAGTAGGATTTCACTTCTCAGAAGGGCCTAAAACCTAACCATTCTGCTTTTCATATACCTTCCCTCTAACAGAAATATTAAACCACTTACTTTAAATGTCAGCTTTCATATTGTTAATAAGATAAAATCCAGTAAATTTTACTTCTAAGAACATATCTTAGAGATATGTGCAAAAAACTCATTAAGACACATGTTCAAATATATTTAACTTGAAGAATATCCATAGAGAATGATTATATTGTAAAAGAATAATGCAGAATTATAAATTGTAATATACAAAGATGTTCAAACTGGGTGTGGTGGTGCATGCCCATAATCCTAGCTCTTGGGAGGCTGAAGCAGGAGAATCTCTGTGAGTTCGAGGCCAGCCTGGACGACTAGTGAGTTCAAGGCCAGCCTAGAATATACAGCGAGGCCCTATCTCAAAAACAAACAAACAAACAAACAAACAAAAAAATCCAAAAAACAAAATCCAGATTCAAGTAAAACTGAGTAAGCAAGATTTATAGTTAATATATTACTAGAATTCTATGCATCATATGCAGTATACAAGAATCACAGACTCACAGATTTGGAAGAGATCTTAAAAGTCACCTAGTCCAACCCTCCATCCTAACTCGCAGAAAAAATTGGTGGAAAAAAATTCATAACCAAGAACAGCCTGCTAAGGAGAGGAACACAGATGACCCCGATGCTGACAGCCAGTTCAAGGAATATGACAACTAGAAATGTCTTCCCCAAATGGGAACTACTGGCAATCATTCCCTAAAAATACATTTTGGGCTAATATGTCGAGTTGCTCAAGCCAGTTTCAAACAAGCCATTGACTTACATTTCTGGTTTCAAGGTTTTCAATTTGTTTCAAACCAAGAGAGAAATTAGACCATGTTGCAGGTTGATTTTAATGAACAAAAATCTCTGTATAAAAAAGTTAAGCTTTATCAAATGCTTTAAATGCACACTCACACACAAACCCAAATTCAATACAGAATCTTTCAACATTATCTTTGTTCACCTCAACATAATCTGTGAAGAGATTTCTGGATAAAACTTTACATGTGAAAAAAGATCCATGATGTCACACACTTACACACGTGTACAAAGACATCCACACACACAATCATTCTCAAGGAGAACACAGAAACATATGGCAAAATTATGAATGGGACAGGAATAAATTTCTTGTAAAGCTTATATAAAAGAATACTACATGAGTAAAAGAACTTCCTATACCAAAAGAAGATGCGGAGAGGGAAAAGCGGGGATTCGCTTAACTCATTTATAAATAAATATTCTGAGAATGTCATTCAAGAACAATGACTTTTGGAGGTTACACATCATCCTGAGTTTTCATCACCTCAAATTCTGTGATTCTGCTAACTGATTTCTCTGTAGTTCTTGATTTGTTCACGTTACTTAGGTGTGGTTTAGCTTCTTCAGTGGTTAACTCCTCAGTTCCCCAGAGAAGATACAGTAAGAAACAATGGTGAGCACAGGACAGAAAGGGCGGCACTGGCGATACTGGATGGTGGATAATAACAGCCAGTGAGTCTGGATTTCAATTTCAACATCATTCTTTGCTAGCTGCCTGTTATTTAGCAAGCTACTTAGCCACTATGTATCTGTTTCCTCATCTTCACTTAGGGATGGCTGCAGTGCCTACTTCATATAGGGGTATTAAGAGGATGTAAGAAGAAGATCCATTTAGAGACTTATCACACTGCCTGGCTCAATTATTAGCCAAAATGACCATCAGTGGTAGTATTATAGGTGAACCAAAAGAAAAATTCTGTCTGTATTTTGCCTCATTGATGAAATTTTCAGGAACCAACTGTGGTATACAAAGGAGAGGTGACAATATGTTTGATGCAAAAGAGATTGAAGACCCAGTCTTATCAATATAGATGTTCATTTCTACATTAGAAAAAATTATATGGCTCCATATCACAAAATTTAACATCATTCTATTAAACATCACACAATTCCCATTATCACTATGCCCTGTATAACCCTAAATAATGTGGAGTTCCTATTGATAGTTGACAACAAGGGCCAGAATCTCAGCTAAACTGCAGAATTCCACATTGGGCAGTAAAATGTGTGTGCTAGAAGAGCTCAGGGCAGCAACACACTGGGTCGGGATTCTGAATCCCAACCAGGACGTCAGATGAGCCAGGTTCCTGCAGACCTTCAAATCAACTCTCCATTCGTGTCCCCTTTGAGAGGGCAGTTTTCAAGAGGCGAAGGAAGCAGCAGTCATTGAGCATGGAATGCCCCACTCCTACTTCAGTATAATATGATAGCTGTCATTGGTTTCTGCTGTTAAAAAAAAAAAAAGAAAGAAAGAAATAATCTTTAGTCACCTTTAAAACACAGAAGGAGAAAAAAATCTGTGGTAGGGTTCTTGTGACAGGGAACAAAGCCAGAGCAAGAAAAGAGTGGCATGCTTATTACTGTATTTAGCACAGAATACTTATACAGATGGTTCCCTACTCATGATGATACCATTTATAATGTTTCAACTTTACAATGATGCCAATGTGGTATGTTTTCAGTAGAAACTATATTTGGGGGTTTTGTTTTATTTTTAGAAACTATATCTTGAATTTTGATCATTTCAATAATATGATCTGATACTCTCTTGCAATGCTAGGTAGTGGCAATTAGCCACAAGATCTCCAGGGTAAACAACTGACATTCTACAATGTACTGTGTTGCCAAGGTCTAATGGTTGACAGGTTAGGTATATTAAATGCATTTTCAATTTCCAGTATGTTCTACTTAATGGGTTTATCAGGACATGATTCCATCATAAAGGAACACCTGTAATATGGATTATAAAGACAACATGCCTTGATTTCTTCATTTGTCAGTGGAAGATAAAGAAGATGGGAGAGTTACCAGGCATACTTTGTCTACTCCAATAGCCAACTCATACAAACAAACAATCTCTAATAATGTTATTTTCTCCCTTTAACACATGGTTTCTTCCCCATCCCACCTCAAAGAAGTAAAATATGAAAAAAGCCTTTTGGGGGAGGGGGAACTAGGGATTGAACCCAGGACTGAGCACATGCCAATCATATGCTACCACTGAGCTAACCCCAGGCTGAAAAGAGCTATTAAACATCTTAGGAAAGAAAAAGTATTTGTTATTACCTTTCATTGTATCCAGAATAAAACAGGCTTCTTCCTGAAAGTTCTGTATCATCTGAAAAAAGCAAGAAAATTTGCTGATTATTAAAAACTTCTGTTTGCTTCATTTATTTTGACTATGTGGCTTTTTGTGACATTAAATTTAGGCGAAATATAACTATTCCCTATTTCTAAAGAGTAGTTTATATGAGGGGTTTTACAGGTCATAAGTAAGAGTATTTAACGGACTTCCATAGAATTGTGTGAGTGTTTTCATCCCAATTTTGAAAAGCCTGCTTCACAAACTTGTTTGGTGTTTGTTTGAGTTTTTCTTCCTCATGTTTGATTTTTAAATTTTAAACACAGAGCCATCTATAACAGTGGTCTTAAAAGTGGAATATGTATTTCCCTGGGATAATACTTAATACCAAGGCTTTCCAAAGGGTACAACGACAGCAGGAGTCCCATATGCAAGAACTGAACTATAAGTCTCCATCTTCCATATTCTGTATATTCCTTACTAAAAACTCTTTAGTTTTTCTTCCCCACTTTCTCTTCCCAAGTCTCCATCTCCCATTTTACAAAATAAGAAAATGAGTTTCACCCTTCTGGAATCTGCTCAAGGTTCCCTGCTGAGGATAGAAAAGCCTCTGAGCATTAACTCGGAACTGCAGAGGTAAAGTATAATGACTGGGTAACAAGACCTCATGTGAGTCACCACAATTGAAGAGCGCCCTAATCACAGACTGTCAAGTGATAGATGACTCAAAATAATTTTTGGTAACATCATTATGTAATTTTTAGTATACAACTCAGAAGTTCAAAAAAAATCCAGTGGTCTTGTTGTAACAAGACTCCATCCATCTATCAATTTAGGTGAATCAGGTTTCATGGCACTTATACCTGGTAGGAAAAAATAGGATGAAACTGATGCTGAAGTCTGTGTCATTTTGGCAACTAATAGGCAGCATTTAGCAACAAAATAATTAATTGTGTCCTAGAAGGGTAGGGGAAGGCAATGGACAATTCTATCAACATCATTAACACTAGCATGCCTAATAAACGTTTTTTGGCAGTACTGGGGACTGAACCCATGGCCTCATGCATGCTAGGGACTCTAGCACTGAGCTACATCTCCAGCCTTTTTAATTTT
The DNA here is from genome assembly GCA_004026905.1 of Hystrix cristata. Lineage (NCBI taxonomy): Eukaryota > Metazoa > Chordata > Mammalia > Rodentia > Hystricidae > Hystrix > Hystrix cristata. The sequence continues at coordinate 49,415 of PVJO010010218.1, forward strand.
ATTTTGAGACAGGATCTTACTACGTTGCCCAGGCTGGTCTCAAACATGCTATCCTGCCTCCACTTCTCCCATTGGTGGGAATAATAGACATGCACCACCATTTCTGCTTAAGAAATTGTTTTCTTTTTCTCTTTTGACTACTGGGGATTGAATCAGAGTCTTGTACCTGCTAACCACATGCTCTATCACTGAATTATATCCTAGTTCTTTTTCTTAATGTTTAACAACGACTTTTTTTTAAATCAGTTTTATAATTACAGTAAGTCTAGTCAGAAGAAGTGATTTTCAAATTTTATTGAGTTGGTAAAAATAATAAAAATTCAAATTTTATTGAGACAAATTTTTTGGCTAAAATATTCAAAGGAAAAAATATTCAAAGGAGTATGGTGGGACAATCAACAGAAATGTTCAAGCATAAAAATGTTATGGTAAGATAAAAGTTGATGGAAAAAGTGAATAGAAATATGAGTTGTAGGAACCAAAATAATACAAAAATCTTAATTCATAAATAAAGGCAGGGTTACTGTTTATAAATGGATGATGCTTATATTAAATCACTTATAATTTCGATCCCTAGTACTGGGAGCAGGGGATTACTCCCATATTTAGTTTACAGGGAATACAATTAGAATAGTAATATAATGATTTCATTTTTAAATGTCATATATGTGCTCGAGAATGACATCTTTTGTTGTTTTTGTTTTGTAGTCCAGGATGGCATTGAACTCACAATGGAACCCAGACTGGCCTCGAACTCACAGTGATTTTCCTGCCTTAGCCTCCTGAGTACTAGGATTATAGGCATGTGCCACCACGCCCAGCAAGAATGACATCCTTTATAATCTCCCCATGGGAAATCTTTTTAATTTTTATTTTTATTAGTACGTGTTTGCAGTACATAATAATTACAATTCATTGTGGGAGAGTTGGTACATGTATATAATACGTGATTCCCTTCCCATCTACAAAAGATTTATCTCCAAATGGGAAATCTTTTGTAACTATTTAAACTTGAAACAAAAAATTATATAGATTTTTAAAAAGTAGTTTAGGAGAAAGTAAGCAAAAAGCCTGAGCCAGCCATGCCTATAGTTTCAGTTACTAGGAAGGGTAAGGCAACAGGATCATGTAGCCCAGGAGTTCAGGGACCAGGTTGGGCAACACAGCAAGACTCTGTCTCTTAAAAGCAATACACTTAAATTTAGAAAAAAAAAGCTTGAAACCCTTTGGTCCAGAAAACAAGACCCCTACCCTAGTAGAACTGTCCTTGCTCTTGTTATCTGACCTGAAAAATCAATTACCATCTCATAATTCAACTGTTCAGAAAACCTACCTCATCACTGATGAGCACATGGATTCCTGTTGGCCCCTGCTTATAAATCTGGCTGATCTGGCGAGGAGAAATGCTGAAAAGCTGAGCAATTTTTTCCATCAGCTCCACAGCTGTGAGTTCTTCTAGATAGATGGCGTGGTATACTACAGGGAGAGGGAGAGCAACAGCAGTCAGGACCAAGTTGCCTATTTCTTGTTTAGGTGGGGTGAGGGTTAATGGGGACTGAACTCAGGGCCTTCATGCTGAGCAACATCCCCAGCTCTTTTTTTTTCCTTTTACTTTGAAACAAAGCCTCCCCAAGTAGCTAAATTGCCCAGGCTGGGTTTAAACTTGCAATCTTCCTGCCTCAGCTTCCTGTGTGCTGGGATTATAGGCATGTGGCAACACACCAGTCTAAAAATTCTCTACTTTTACAGGTAATCTGATTACTAGGAATGCTCACATTTCTGAAGGATTTACAAATCACACTGCCTACTGCCAGGTGTGATGACACATGACTGTAATCCCAGCATTGGGAGACTGAGGCAGGAGGATTGCCACCAGTTCAAAGCTAGTCTGAAATCCATAGCAAGACTCTATCTCAAAAAATAAAAACAAACAAACAAAAAAATCATATTGCCTGGGTTCATATCCTGGCTCAGCTCCCTGCTAGTTGTATGCTCAAGACAAGTTATTTAATATCCTTAACCCTCATTTTCCTCATCTAAATCCTGGAGATAACAATAAAATGTACAGCAAAGAGGAAATTATTAGTGGTAAATATTAAAGTGTGTGAAGAGTGTTGGGAAAAGGCTGGTATGTATTGAGAGCTCAGCAAATGTAAGTAATTACTGTTACTTCTAGCAAATGCTGAATTTGACAAATTCCCATCACACATGCTCATCAGTCATTTCTTCACCTTTCTTCATGTTGGTCCTGGTCCGCCCAGAGCAACCTACCGAAGAAAGTACCATTTGAGTCTCCGTCTTCATGCTTCTGTTGCGGTTGCTGCTGCTGCTGCTGCTGCTGCTGCTGCTGCTGCTGCTGCTGCTGCTGCTCCCTCAACTGCAATGACTCCTGACAGACGTAAATGGTTAACCTTGGACGCACCATCCTGGGAGGGGAAGAAAAGGGCTGATAGTCTTAAATTTTGTACAGTAAGCACATTTGAAGACAGAACTCATTTTTCTACATTAACACTACAGAGCAGGGGTTGAAAATTGGCAGCTCAGGGATTAAATGCAATACATTTGTTATGTTTTATTAGTTCTTTTGTTTTGGTTTGGTTTTTGGTTTTGTTTTGTTTTTTGAGACAGAGTCTCACTATGTAGTCCAGGCTGGCTCTGAACTCACCATGTAGCCCAGGCTGGGCTCAAACTCACAGTAATCCTCCTGCCTCAGCTTCCCCAGTGCTGGGATTACAGGCATGTGGCACCATGCCCAGCCTAAGTGGCCTGAGTTCTAACAGGAGGCATCAAATAAACCTCTGAAGTTTGGCTTTTCTTGAAAATACAGATCTAGCAATCGAGGGCCCTCATTCTTACAATCCTATTCTCCCTACTCAGTATGTATATTGTTCATTACACTCTAGACTTGGATTGTCATTCTTTCCATTACATTTGTTGCCTCTGTAGTCATGTAGGTTCATGACCTTGGGTACAAAATGTATGAATCACTGTTTTATGGGCCTGGTTTGATATACCTTTTACTTAAAAATGCCAACAACACTTTTTTTTCCTTCAGGGCTAGGGATTCAACCCAGGGCCTCACACAGCACATGCTAGGCAAGTACTCTAACCAGTGTGCTGCATCCCCAGCTTTTTTTTTTTAATGGTACATTTTAGATGTACATAGTGATAACAGTCATCATAGGGGATTTGTACCTGTACATGACATATCTTGTTGCTTCTTTTTTTCCTATTCCCCTCCCCTCACCCTCTCCTCCCTCCCTATTTACAAAAGCTTTGTTTCCATTTTTTCCTTCCATTTCTTACTTCTCTTGTCCTCTGTTCTGTTCCCTCTCTCTTGTTCCCTTTCCCATTTGGACATTTTCTTCCCTTTCCCAATATAATACATTTTTGTCTTTATTCACACTTTCAGTTTCTCACACCAGAGAAACTATGCAGTATTTAAACATGTGTGTCCAATTTATTTCACTTAAGAGTATAGTGCCAAGATGCATCCATTTACCTAGGAATATCTCAAGCTTATCATTCTTTATGGCAGAGTAGTACTCCATTGTATAAAAAACCACATTTTCTTTACCCATTCTGCTGTTGATGGGCATTTGGGCTGCTTCCAAGATTTAGCTATTACAAACTGTGCTGCTATAAACATGGGCGTGCATATATCACTGTGGTACGATACTTTTAATTCTTTGGGGAAGATACCAAGAAGTGGAATAGCTGGGTCGAATGGAATCTCTAGTCCTAGTTCCCTGAGGAATCTCCACACTGATTTCCATAGTGGTTGCACCAATCTACATTTCCACCAACAGTGGAGAAGGGTACCTTTTTCTCCACAGCACCTCCAGCATTTGTTATTGGCTGATTTGTTCATAATAGCCATTCTTTCTGGAGTGAGGTGGAATCTCAGGGTTGTTGTAATTTGCATCTCTCAAATGACCAGTGATGTTGAATATTTTTTCATATGTCTATCTGCTGTTTCTACTTCTTCATCTGAGAAGTCTCTATTCACTTCAGTTGCCCACTTTTGGATTGGGTCTTTAAATTTGGGGGGTATCCCCAGCTCTTTTTAAGACAGAGTCTTGCTAAATTGCCCAAGATGGTCTTGACCTTGTGATCTTCTTCCCTCAGCCTCCAAGTTGTTGGGATTATAGGCATGCATCACCATGCCCAGCTTAAACTGGAGAACTTTATTTCCCTCATTACTTCTAAGTAGCCTAAGCCCTCTTTCTGTTCCTCTTACTTCATAGTCAAATAATGCACTAATTATCTCTTCCTTCCTATTTCTAAGCATTTTTTAGATAATACAATACCCACTCTTTTTTCCCAAATCACCAACACTTGGATTTCATCTTTCCTTAAAATTTTCCAAGATTACAGCCAACCTGATTCAATACCCCTGTAAGGTGTACAAACACAAATCCTTCACAGTTTGTTTTATTATTTAGTCACTGATTTGGTTTTGTGCCGTTGACCTGTAGGTCTTCTCCATCAACATTATTACTATCTATTTAAAATTGTAAATCTCAGGGCTGAGGGTATAGCTCAGTGGTAGAGTGCTTGCCTAGCATGCCCAAGTCTGATCTTGTCCTGGGTCTGATCCCCTGCACTGCAAAAACAAACAAACAAACAAACAAACAAAAAACAAAAAGAAATACTCTTTATTACAAGTATCACCTATGAAAGCAGACAGTTAATACTTACCCAAGCTGCAGAATGACCTCTGGAGGCTTTTGTACCTGTTGTTTCTTCTGCCTCAATGTTCTTCCCTCACTTGACTCTCTAGCTTACTAGGCTTAAGTGTCTCATCCCCAAAAAGGATTTTGTTTTGTTGGGGTTTTTTGTTTTTTGGTTTTTTTTGGGGGGGGGGGTTTGCCAGGGACCAAACTCAGGGCTTTGAGCTTGCTAGACAAGCACTCTACCACTGAGCTAAATCCCCAGCCCCAAAAAGTTTTTTTTTAAGTTTATTTATGAATACACTTATGCGTGTATGCATGTATGTATAACTATTTATTTATTGTGGTACTAGGAATAAACCCAGGTGTACTCTACTGCTGAGTTACATCTCCAGCCCCTTTTAATTTTTATCGCAAACTCATGATCTTCCTGCCCAAGCTTCTCGAGCAGCTAGGATAACAGGAATGTACCTCCATTCAAGCAGCTCAGTGAGTGCTTTCTTGACCATATTCCAGGTACTCTATCGCCCACAGTCTTGTTTTTGTTTGTTTTTTGGATTGTTTTCCTCAAAGCCATTATCACTGTCCAAAATACTTATCATCTATTTCTCTTCCTATTAGAAAGTAAGCTCTGTAACAACTTGTCTGTTTTGCTTACCAATAAATCTCTAGGGCCTACAAAAGTACCTGGCTCATGATAAGGCCAATGAGCATTTATTGAATGAAGAAAATACCTGGAAATGAAAAATGTAATATCATAGGGAAATCTTTGGAACAAATGTATGAAATTATATTCTTCATCCGTTTCTATCTGGTACATAAATTCGCTATGTAGAGTATCGTGAAGAATTCCTGAATCCAAATCCATATGACATCCAACCCCATTGATAATTTAACACTAATAACATACCGGCCTTTTAATGCATTAAAAAGTCTGATTCCATCTGCAGGACCACAGATTTGGATCACATCATCTCTAGTTAGTTTCAATAAATCTGCCCCTGGAATAAATATAAGAAAATAGGTGATAAAGGCAGAACTCTCTTTGTTAAAGTAGCCTCATTACAAGGAGCCCTCCTCAGCAGTACATTGCAATCCATAATCTTTTGCATGGTCTAAGGCCCTTGATGACCTGGGCCCTGCCTCCTCTTCTATCTCAATTTTCATGCAGTTAATTTCTCCATCTAATCATATGGTTTCATCATTCTGATAAGTCTGAACGCTCAAGTTATTCTTCTTGCCTGAATATCCACTATCTGACCAATAACTCTTCTCCTTGTCCCTCAAAATTGACCTCATATATCACACATGTTCCCTAACACCAGGCCTTCTCCTAAACATCTCACTTTGCACACACTTCTGTGGAACATTTATCTACTAGGGTTTTATTTTGGCTTTATTTTTTTTTAACACTATATGATGAATGAGCTCTTTGAACAGGAAATATGCCTTATCCATTTGTGTATTCCTACCATAGCTGGAACATAGACGGTAACGAATAATATAGTGATATCAAGGGGAAAATTTCAGACTATCTGCAAATGCTCTTTGATAAAATACTGTATTGAATATACATCTTAAAAAGTGTTATACAAAATAAGTATTTTAGAATTAAAGTGAGTTAAAACAAAGAAATATTTCTTTTTACTTATTTATTTTTTTGGTGTAAGGGATCGAACTCAGGGACTTGTGATTGCAGGGCAAGCACTCCAAATACTGAGCTAAAGCCCCAGCCCCAGAAGTATTTCTTTTTAAGTACTCATAGCACTGTTGCAGCTGGTGAAAAAGTCTGAAGGAGTCTATGAAATTCATTTTATCAGAAAAATGCACTAAGATCTCTCTTTCTCTCTCTGCCACACAAACACATACACACACACACACACACACACACACACACACACACACACTCCAGCACATGAATGCAAAAGAACATCCTATGCTAAGGTAAAACAAAAGGAAAAGCAGATTTAACCTGAGAAGTTGGTGAAAAGCCTTGTGAATGTAGAGAAACGGTTTCGATGCAACCACTGCTGAGCTTCCTGAGGTGTGGTTGTTGGTAAGAGGTTCTGAAAGGGAGAAAACATTTTTTTTTTCTGATAACTTAATAGATTAACTTGTTACCTTATCAGGTAACACACAGCTAAACACTCACACATACAGCCCCACTCAGACTAGGCTACTTTGTCTGGGAACTGTTTATACTGTAGCATATCACAGAGAGATACCCACGAGACAGACACCCATGGGAGATACCCATGGAGTTCCATCCTTACTCCATCCCTGTCAGACTTAAGCTTCTCAGAGTCACAGCTACACAGAAGGCTGAGATGGGTGAAGCACTTAAGCCCACCAGTTCAAGACCAAACTCAACAACAGTGAGATCCCCTCTCAAAACAAAACAAAACAGAACAGAACTATCCACAATTCTTGTATTACTTGTTTCTTATCTCCAGGTCCTAGCACAGTATCTGGTTCACAGTAAAAATGAAATAAATGTCTACTTGATGAATGAATTAATAACATTCATTAAAAAAATAATATTCATTAAAAGTTAACATTTCTATAGAATTATAGTCATGAAAATATTACTAGACATTGCAAATGACTGACACTTAGCTTCAGACTTACATCTGTGACTGGAGGGGGTGGCTCTGGCTGGTGGTTAGGTGAACCATTTCTAAAGAGACATTTAAAATGAAAGGGTGAGTTCGTGACACACACCAGGGTTTATTATCCCATTCTCATCTTCACAATAAGCCTTAAGTTAGAGATTTAAAAGAATCTGTTCTCTCATACAGCACTTTTATTCTTTGCCCCAATGCTTCAGTTATGTGTTAATTTAACCTAAACACTTTTGGGTACAGAGAAGAAACTATGTCATTTGCAATAGTTTTTTTAAATTTTTTATTATTTTTACCAAGAACATGTATTGGTACATTGTATACATAATGTTCTGCAATATTTTTTTATTACTGAGCAAAGTGAGAAAGATACCAAAAGTTCACTAAGTTGAAATTAAGGAGCTAAATTACGGAACAGAGAATATTAACAAGGGGCTGAGCATGTAAATCAGTGGTACAGCACTTTCCTAGCATATGCATGGCACTGGGTTCAACTCCCAGCATCACAGATAAATAAATAAATAAATAACATTTATTAGAATGAAAAATATCAAAATGTAAAAGTGCTGGGCCTGAGGATTTAGCTCAGTGGTTAGTGGTTTTTTTCTCTACTTTTTTTTTTTATTAGTGGCCAAAGATTATATAGACCCGGCCCTTTTTTATTTTTGAGACAAGGTCTCACTCTGGGCTCAAACTTGCCTCCTCTTGCCTCAACCTCCCAACATGTTGAGATTACAGGCGTGCATCAACACACCCAGGAGAAAATAATGATTTTTAAAGCAGCTACAAAAATTAGTGCTGTCTAATTTGTGATGTAAGAGCTACCTTGATTTTCTTTGTACCTTCTTTCATCTATAGACTGTTCCTCTTCCCTACTATTTACTTCCCCTATGGGAGAAAGAATTGAATCTAATAATGAAATACAAGACAAAGAGAAGAGAAAAATTTTAAAACAGAGCCCTCAGACTATATATAATATTTAAAATTGCCCATGAATAGAGTGCATCATCCTTGTATATAGTAAGAAATTTTTTTCTTTCAAAAGAGATTTCTTTTTAGACAGGTGCACTAGCAGACCCTTGTAGTTCCAGCTACTAGGGAGGCTGACGCAAGAGGATCTCTTGAGCCCAGGAGTTGAAGGCCAGCTTGGGCAACACAGTGAGCCTCTATTTCAAAGAACAAAAAACAAAAAAACTACTTTTTCTTTTTTTAGCCTTTGGTGCAAAATTGAAATCTGGTATCAAAACATAGTAATTAATTTATCTCAGGGCCCTAGTTACATGTGTTCGTTCCTTCTGCAACTATTCTTAAGTAATATATTTTGAACATTTTGAATATTCTCAATTGTTACATTACAGACATTCCTCCTTAATGACTGAGTTCTGTTCCTCCAACTAGGTAGTTGAATGAACTGGTCACTAAATGAGGAATTGTATTTAGTGTGTACATTATGATATTCAGAACAAATAAATAGTCAAAGGAAACTCCAACTTGATGACTTTGCTTTTATTTGTGTAACTCTTACATGCAGCACCATAGTATATAACAGAACATAAAACTACAGTACTGTACAATACAATGAGCAAAAACTACAGTACTATATAAACAAGGTGTACTGTACAAAAAAAAGACACTGAGGCTTGAAGCTCTATAAACTAGATGTACAGAACTATACAAAAAAAGGGTCATAAGTTTTAAGTCCAAATAGTTGTTAAATAGGTGGTTAAACAAAGAATATCTATAATTAAATCCTTTAAGAAATAGATCATAGACATTGAAATCCCCCTAAAAATGTGAAACTGGGGAAAGGCTGGGACGAGAGTAATGATGGGGATGAAAATGACCGAAGTACATCATGTGTATGTACAAATCTGCCAAAATGAAACCCATTAATCTGTATAGCTAATATGCACTAGTAAAAAAAGGTACGGAAAAAAGAAGCAAGTCAAACATAGAGCCTAAAGAAATCCAAAAACAAATAAAACCAAACAATAAGCCTACACATTTAGAAGCCTATTTCGAGTTTTCAATATGGCTGTCTGGAATACGTGTTAAATGTGAGGACTATCTATATGAGAGCTACTTGTTAAAACTATGTAGGTATTTATATCAACATTCAATTTTCTCTGATAATAAAAGACATTAAAGTAAGATTAAATGCATCCTATAGATAATTCTAGAGCTTTACTTTAGCCATCATTTTCAACATTTTTTGCCTAATGGTCAAAGATCCATAACTACATGTTAGGAGCATTCTTCAGAAGTAACAAAATAAATTTTAGTGTCTATATAACTGTGCTTCCCATTCCAGATGACCAGTGCCTGATGCAAATATGATCAGGAAGTGAAATAAGCACAAGATGAGCAGTAATAAGGCAAATCGAGAAACCCAGATAATCAGTTTCTCAGTCACTAAAAACTGACCATAAATGCTCTGCTATCCAGTGCTATTTCAAGGAGAGGAGAGAGGAGGAGAAACAGCTATAAAAAAGTTTCAGTCTCCGGGCTGGAGATTTAGCTCAGTGGTTACAGTGCTTGCCTCACAAGCTATAAGGCCCGGAGTTCGATCCTCAGCACCAAAAAAAAAAAGTTTCAGTCTCCTTTGAAGATAATCCAAACCTTGGTTAATATAAAAATTTAAAGACTAGTCAAATAGAAGTACTTACTGATTTGGAAAGATCATGTTTATGGAAACGTAATGAAACAATTCATATTTAGTACAAACAAGGCCAATTTCATTTCCCAGACTTACCCTTCCCCAAGAGAAAAACTGCTGTGGGAACTGTTGAAACCAGGTGATGGAGAGTTACTGACGTATGTGATCTCGGGCCACGGAGAGCACTAAAAACAAAGGGTAACTTAGATAAAAAGCACATCTCATTCTAGTGTTCCACCAAAATATCGTTACATGAATAGTACATTTTGATATGATTAGTAAATCTTACTCAAAATTCTCCATATGCAACAGAAAATATGTTCAAAAGTAAATTTAGAGCAGGATGGAAGTAACAGTTTTCTTTCTTTTGTTTTTTTTTGGGGGGGTGCTGGGTATTGAACTCACGGCCTTGTGCTTGCTGGGCAAGTGCTCTACCACTTGAGCTAAATCCCCAACTCTGAGTTTTCTTTGAAGAGTAAAAATTAAGGGTCTGGCGTGTAATCCAATGGAACAGCACTTGCCTAGTATATGCAAGGCTCTGGGAGAGAGTCTCAGCATTCTCCCCGCCATACACAAAGACAAAAATTATGGACTGAAACTGTCACCAGAATTACGGACTAAAATTTTACCTCCGTGAGTATGGTTGTCTCATAGGAAGGTTGGTATTTCTCCTTTTCATGAGGCGTTCGTTTCTCCATTTTCTCTCTATCTGTTTTTTGCTTTCTGTCTGCACCTTTAGGCTAAAAAGAAAAATATTTTGTTTTAAGCTGAAATGTTCACCCTTTGACCCAACAATATTACTTTTCAACTTAAACATTCACATATAAAATAAACACATATGTACAATGATGTACAGACAAAATGCATGACTCCATCTAAGGCTGAAAGTAGGAAATTCAAATGACTGATGGAATTGAAAAAGAAGACAAATGGAAAGATCTCTAAAGAGCATAGCTAAATGAAAAAAAATCAAGACTTAAAGTCTTAAAACAATTCATATAGTATAATCCCATTTATGTTTCAAAGAAAGGAAAAACATACACACTGATGCATGCACATGTGTAAAAGCATATGCTTCTGACCAGAGGCTCACATACCAAGATATGAAAGTGGCCTCTCTGGGGGAGGTTGGGGAATCGGGGTAAGAATGGTTAGGGGAGTTCAATGCTTTACTCTGGATACTTTTATACTGTTCTATGTCTTCTCATGAGAATATATTTATTGGGGGCTGGGGACATAGTTTAGTGGCAGTGTTTGCCTAGCATACACAAGGCGCTGGGTTTGATCCCCGGCACCAGAAAATAGAAACTAAAAAGAAGATTTATCCATGTGTTAAAAATAAAGACCAAAATAGAGAAAGAATATCAAGTATGAATGTAACCAAAATAGTCAACACATCATAAATTTTTTGAGCTTCACAAGACCTGGTAACTTCAACAGGCTTCAGTGAGACTCCATGGTTTTGCCCCTTTTCCAGGGTCCATAACCAGGCCCCTATAAATACTTTACCAGTTACCTTAGCAATTACTTGAGAACTCTAGGTTACACTAAGTTTGCATAGTTTTTACAAAACAGACAGGATGACTTTCTAACTTGGCAACTAATGTTAAAATAAAAAGATAAAGGAGGAGAACCCAAGGGCCAGCACACTGCCCACGAATACCTTGAAGACTTTGATCTGGCAGCTGGCCGAGTGTAAGTGTTCAGTATACTCCCCGTTTTCATTCTCTTTGAAGGTATCAATTTGCACTCGGAATGGCACCCCCTTTTCTCCACCATGTTTCCTCATGGTGAACTCTGTGCTAATACAGTGAACCTGAAAGAACACAACATTGAGTACTACTGACTGGCTAGCCACATCAGTAAGCAATATTTTTGGAGTGACTACTACAGCAAAATCTTTAATAGGCACTTATGAACACCTACAAAAAAAACTTTTCCTCTTTTTGATCTTGAAGAACTTATATTTCAATGGAGGAGGTGAAAAAAGTTTCCATAATTTACAAATGCAAAGTGAATGCACAGATCTAATGTTATCAAAAGCTGTGAGGGGATGGTGATGTGTCTCAATGGCAGAGCAACCTTCTAGCATGCTCAAGGCCCTGGGCTCCATACCCGGGCGCCACACACACACACACACACACACACACACACACACACACACACGCATTCAGAGTTAACATAAAAGAGAAATGATTTCTGTTAGTAAAGTTTCCTTGTCTTTATGGTAGATTTTAGAAAGAGGAAGCACAACCCATGCAGGGAAAATAGTAAATAGGAAGGCTCACAGAAATAGGAGGGGAAAGATTTGCTTGGCTATTACATAAAGTGTAAGACTGGTGGATCTTTTTTGTTTCTTTTGTTGGTAGTGCCAGGGATTAAACCCAGGGCATTATCCTGCTACGCAGGTGCTGTTCCACTGAGCCACACCCCAGCCTTGAGACTGGTGAATCTTAACAGTGAAGTCTTCTATGATTGATCACTTTTTTGTTTGTTTGGTTTCTTTTTTTTTTTTTTTTTGGTGCCGGGGATCGAACTCAGGGCCTTGTGCTTGCTAGGAAGCACTCTAACCACTGAACTAAATTCCCAGCCCTGGTTTCATTTTTTGAGACAGGGTCTTGCTATGTAGCCCAGGCTGGCCTTGAACTCATGGTAACCCTCCTGCCTCAGCCTCCTAAGTGCTGGGATGACAGGTGTGTGCCACCATGCCAAGCTTCTTTTTTTTTTAGGGAATGAAAAAGAGAATATTTATTTAGCCACTCTGGGGATCAATCCCAGATTATCACTCATATACCCCCCAGCTCCCAGCACTCCCCCTTCACTTTATTTTTCTTTTATTTTAACGGTACATTTTAGATGTACATAGTGATCACATTCATTATAGGGGAGCCAAGCTTCTGACTGATCACTTTACTATCCTGGGTAAATTATTTGGCCTCTCTAAGTCTCATAAGTCTTAAATTCATGTATACAAAATGTTTAACACAATGACTACTTAAATGTTAAGTACTCAATGAACTATTAACTATCATTATTAAATAGATTACTCTACCCAAAGGATAAAGTCAGACATGCAAATCAATTTTTTTGTTTTGTTTTGAGATGGGATCTCACTATGTAGGTCAGGCTGGCCTTGAATTCACTATGTAGGCCAGGTAGGCCTTGAACTCATGGCGATCCTCCTGCCTCAGCTTCCTCAGTGCTGGAATTACAAGTGTGCACCAGCACACCTGGCACAAATCAAAATTTAAGTATATAGTGCAAAGGCCCTGGGTTCAATCCCAGAACCAAAAAAAAAGTATACAGATGTTCAAAATAACTTTATGGATAATAGTGAAAAATTAAAACAATTTACATGCTATATAATTGTTAGGTAGGTTATGGTACAAAGATTTATAAATACTTTGGAGAGACACAAGTGAATAAACTCAAGTAATTAGAAAAGCCATTTAAAAACTCCTCAGTGCACAGGCATGTGTTGAGGACTCTGCGCTTGACAGGCTGAACCCTGGAAAGGTTTCAGATGTGCAGAGGAGATGTGGACCTCAGTGGTAGAACATGGGCTTAGCGTGCATGAGGCCCTGGGTTCAATCCTCAGCATCAAAATTTTTTTTAAAGATTTCAAATGTAAAACACCTTCTCCTTTAAGAAACTAACTGGTAGCGATGGCTGCTGCTCATCACTGATCCCCTTCTTCAGCACCTTACCTGAATAAACACAGACGTCCTCTTTGCAGGGTCCCACAGGAACTCCACTGTATTTAGCTGGGTTGGATTAGCCCTAGGATCGATTATACCCACAGACATTGGGATATCTGAGAAACAAAATGGTAACCACTGAACAGTGCTGTGAGCATTTATTTTTGTTTTTTGAGATGAGGTCTCACTATGTTGTCCAGAGTGGTCTTAAAATCTTGTGCTCAAGAGATTCTCCTGCCTCAGCCTCCCAAGTAGCTGGGACAACAGGTATGCACCGGCACACACAGGGCTACTCAGTTTTAAGTGAGAAAGCACTGGTTCTTGTATCACTCACCCCTAGTTACTGAGAGTCTTATGCATCACATTCTGTACTACTTTTCAACCAAAAAAAAGTCTGATTAGTTAAAATGAAGCATTCTCCTCCTAAGGACACTTTCTCCACTTTTAAGTTGCTAAAATAAGGCAATTTAAAGCAGTTTCCTTTTAATTTGCCAAAAAAATCTACTTAAAGATGGATTGAGTCTACAGACTCTCTACTATCATGAAAATTGTAATTTAGAATGTGTTTCACGCAGTCTTTTTTTGTTGTTGTTGTTGTTTGTCTGTTTTATGAGACAAGGTCTTGCTATGTAGTTCAAGCCGGCCTTGAACTCACTATGTAGCCCAGGCTGGTCTGGAACTCACAGCGAACCTCCTGCCTCAGCCTCCTGAGTGCTGGGACTACAGGTGTGCACCACCATGCTTCACTCACAGTCTTAAAATCAGTGTTATTGCTAGAAGAATAAGAAGATGATGCTGTAGACACATGAAATGGAGTGTTTGTACAACAGCAGAAAGTATTACTTCACAGACAGAAACGGGAAAATATTAACACAAAGACTGATGCTTAAAAAGTCATCAAAAAAATCCCTTAACATAGTGACAAATCTTATACTCAAGTGCAGAGTAAAACTTAGTGGGTTTTAGTAGAAACTCATCTTGTATTCCACATGACAAATGTCCAAATACAATTCCCTGATTTCTCTGAATATTTCAGTTAAGATCTAAGGCTGGGTGATAGTACGTATTATTTAACTGCATTACTAATACATCACTGTCTTGGCATCAATGAGAAGGTCCCACTCTACAGTAGTGATTGTGTCTGATTCATCCTAAGATCAATTTATTATACAGATCTCAGGATATCTGTGTGAGAACCTGAGTTTCCTCATGTAAAATTAGTAGTACTTAAATTAGTTTAACAATTATGTTTACCATAAAAAATACTAACCAACTGGAGACGATGGAATTAGAAGTACATTATGGAGGGCTGGGGTATGGCTCCATGGGAAAGTCTGTACCTAGCATGTACACAGCCCTGGGCTCAATCCCCAGCACTGCTGAAAAAAGCCAGAGCAAAACAAAAAAATGGACCCTCCGGAACAGACACTGGTATGTATCTGTGAAGATCCTTCCCTTATACCCTACTATTTAGGAAAGGCAAATTCTACCCTATGTAGCAAGTAATAGGGAAAAACCTAAATTGCAAACCAAGAAACACAGACTCTAATCCCAGAACATCCATTTTAGGTAACAGCATACATAACAGCATACATGTAGTATTGAGTCCTCAGGCATTAGTAAAACCAAAGAACTGTCATCATGCTGGGGAAAAAACCTGGTCCCATTTACATACTACTCAGAGCAAAATATCAGACCCCAATAGCCAAAGCAACCTAGAAAAAGAACAAAGCTAGAAGGTCTTGTGCTTGAAATGTCCTACAAAGCTACACTTATTAAAATGATCTGGGCATGGTGGCACATGCCAGTAATCCCAGCACTCTGGCAGGCTGAGGCACGAGGATCGCAAGTTTGAGCCCAGCCTGGATAATTTAGTGAGATCCTGTCTCAAAACAAAAAGTTAAAAAAAAGAAAAGGTGGGGGGATGGGGATGTAGCTCATTGTGAAGGCTCTGGGTTCAATCACCAGTACTGCCAAAAAAAGATGTGTTAGCCAAGCATGGTGATGCACACCTGTAATTCCAGCATTTGGAAAATTGAGGAAGAAATATCACATGTTCAAGGCCAGAATGGGCTATAGTAGCAAGTTCAAAGTCGACCTAGACTACATGGTCAGAGCCTATCTGAAACACCAGTCTGACTCTCCAAAAAAAAAAACAGTATGGCAATAGTTTGACATGAAGATAAATGTATTTCCAGGTGTGCACACTTGTAGTCCTAGCTACTTGGGAGGCTATGGCAGGAAGACTGCAAGTCAGCCTGGAAACACAGGAAGACCCTATCTAA
>PVJO010010219.1:0-65331 GCA_004026905.1 Hystrix cristata
TAGAAATCAGCAGCGGGCCGTCAACAGCTGAGCGCCAATATTCCACTCTTGGTCTCTTTGGTCCAGGTATCCTCATGTCCTTTGAGAGACTGGGAACTCGTGGTAGAGACTTGGATGCTGCTGTTGATTTGGCCAATGCCTTATTCTCGGGTCTTTTAGAGAATGAGAATAAAGACCAATTTTGGAGTGGCCTACAGGCTATTTTCACCATACTTCCACACAGATACATAAATTCCTCTCCAATATATCACCAGTGTCTGAAATTTAACTTTCAACAAATCCAAAATCTCAAAAACATCCTAGCTATCCATTACATTAATGACATTGTGACTGAACAAATGGTGGAGATGGTGCTAAACTTAGTTGTTGATGTATTAAGTAGTCCCATTTGAGCAAAAACTATGATAAAGACCAACAATTAGAAAAAAAAAAAAAAAGCAGTGTATGCTGGGTGTGGCAGTACACACCTCTAGCTCTAGCATGCAGGAAGCTGACTCGGGGGATCATCTAGAGTCGCAGGCCAGGCTGGGCTACATAGTTATTTCAAGGCCATCCTGAACTGTACAGCAAACTCATCCCATTAAAAAAAAGTATAATTCATAATAGCAACATGGGTGGGAAGCTGAAGAAGTATCCCGGTTTCAGTCAAGTAAATATTGTTGGCCTTCCTGGCAACTAGTAATACAAAAAGGTCTAACTGCGGTAGGCGCTTTGGTTAGCAGACATAGCATACATTTCACTTAAATGTTCTTTTACTCCCTTTATACATGGTATCCACTTTGACTGTTGCCCTTTGTGGCAGCAGGGCTTGGCAGCTGTTCACCTAGCCACAACCTAGCCACTGTCTTTGGAACGTTTGCAGCCTAACAGAATCAAGGTGTCCACACCCTGTTTGAGTGTTTAAAGAGGCTGGTGAAGAAACGCCCACTGGAATGTGCTGGATACTCAGAATTTGACCTGTAAATTCCTTGAGACAGACATAACTTCTCTGAGTGACAACTCTCTGCTTGCCAATTGGGCTGTTACCACTGACCACTTTATAGTTGGAGCATCTGATGTGATACTTTGACCTGAACGACAGCTATTCTACATTGTGCACCTACAAACTCCACCAGTAGCGCTAGCTGACCTCAGCAAAGCTCGATTATCAAAAGGAAATGGTACATTTAGAATCTAGCCTCATCAGAACCATTAGCCTACCTGGAAAAGAACAGGCTAGCATAGTGTCAGGCTCCGAGGGACCCAAAGGGGATCCTTCAGCCCCTCCTGTGACTGCCCAGAACCTGTGAGTCAGAGACACACCTACCCGTGCTATGACACGTTTACTGTCAGCTGTGTAAAGTCAAAGGCGGGATGAGTTCGATCTGCCTGCTGAGAGCCACCTCCTGCCTGAGTCCAAGCACAGACGTTCTACCCAGTGGGCTGAAATATATGCGAATATGTGTGTTACTGCCCTCACCTGTGGCTATCAGACCACAGTGGCTTCAGCCTTTCACTGCACTCACACCAGCGACTCTTCAGGGTCAGTCCAGGCCTTCAGTCTTGCACTGGCGCTGGATCCTTGCTCTGTGGTCTTGCTCTGTGACTTCCAGCTTCTTGAACTGAGCAACTACTGGCTTCTCTGGCTCTCCAGTGTACAGACAGCCATTGTGAACTATTCTGCCTCTGAGCCAGTGAGCCTGTCTAATGAGTCCCCTTATATCACTTCTCTAGAGAACCTAACCATTACACAGCTAACACCTCGAGTAACAGATAGGAACACCAGGGACCATAGAAAGCGTGGGAAGTAAGCAGGAGTTAGGATACGCCTGGTGCCTGGGCTGACAACACACTGCTGAGATCACTGCAGTGGCATCAGCTTGCTCAACACTCATGTACCCAGAGCATTTCTCCCAGACATGAGTTGGTTATGTGCGGCTTAGCCCTCAGTGATTGTTTTCAGAAAAATTCCTTTAGTACAGATTCAGCTCAGTAGGGTACCTAATAACTCACACATGAAGAAACTAGACACAGGATTAGTTACAAACTTTAAACATCACTGACGGTGTGGGAAGATTTGTTGTATTGTTCAGCCAACCCATTGCTAAGACAAAACACCCGACACCACAACTCAAAGGAGGAGAGTTTCCTTTAGTTCAAAGGAGGAGGGAGTTTCCTTTAGTTCCAAGTTTCAGAAATGTCAATCCATGGTCAGCTGGCTTAAAGGCAAGAATATCGTAGTGGAAGAATATCATGGTGGAACAGAGCTACGCTTTTGTTGGTGGCCAGGAACCAGAGCAGGATGGAAAAGGGTTATACAGACCAAAAGCACAACCCAGTCAGTCAGCACCACCTGGGCCTCACCTACTAAGAACATAATCGACTACAAATATCAGCAGATTAATCTGCTGAGGAATATGTAGCCCTTATGATCCGATCACATCTCCAGGAAATTCTTGGTCCAGTCATATCGACGATTAACTGCTATATCCGTACATG
Source organism: Hystrix cristata (assembly GCA_004026905.1). NCBI lineage: Eukaryota > Metazoa > Chordata > Mammalia > Rodentia > Hystricidae > Hystrix > Hystrix cristata. The sequence goes on from PVJO010010219.1 coordinate 2,479, forward strand.
GTGCAGAATCCATGACGGAACCAGATAGAAACTTCATACAACTGGACTACAGACTCTTGTGATGACCAGAATGGCGTATGTTCCAATAGATTATACATTGCTTTGTGGGGCATATTGGGATTTAGAGAATCTATTATTTTCAGGTGGAATAGGCTATGTGAGAATGGGGGGAGTGTCTCAAGTGTTTGTGAGAAAAATGGTACTCTAACCTTGATGGGCCCCTCATTTCTGATACAACACAGGTTGTCTGAGGTACTTTCTGGTGTGGCTTGTATTTAGATGTTTCCCCAAAGCCTTGTGCAGTAATATGTGGGGAGTTTCAAAGGTGGCTGGATTAGAATATGTGAATGTAGATTAAATGTGCAATTCTGGAATTAAGGGTGTACCACCTCGGTATGGGCAGCACTAATCAAAAGGCATGTAGCCTGGATGGGATGAAAAGGAAGGGTAAGGCTTGCTGCTTCCTGCCTGCCCTGCCCTGCCATGAACTCTTTTTCCTCTGCGCTGCCCCTCTGCCATGGTACACTCCCTTGGAGCCAGCTGACTGTGGAATGAAACCTCCACAAACTGTGAGCCACAAAACAAACCTTTCCTTCTTTAACTTGTGGGTGTTGGGTATTAAGCCTCAGTAATAAGAAAAGTAACCGAGACACTTGCCCTCAAGGCAAACACACATCTGGTTCTGCTCTACTGCCGGTGTCCTCACAGCCAGTACATGTGGGCATATCCTTGGAAAATAATTGTATGCACCTTCTTTTGGACTAGGTCAGAGATAAGTGATAACTATTCAGAACTAACAGGATTCACTGAAATCACTAGCTGAAGTGATAATATATAACCAAGTGTCCCATGATTATCTGTTGGCAAAATTGGGTGCCATTTGCATTATTGCCAACACCTCTTACTGTACCTGGAAAACTATTTCCAGATATAGGGATACAGATGGAAGAGACCCAGAAGCAGACACACTGGCCACATGTGGCAGAAAGTTCTTTCTTTGACCTCTGTAAATGATGATCTTTTAGATCACTGGGCTCTGACACAAGCCTAGCCTGATCACCCTGCTTGCGGGGGGAGACCTACTTGGCCTAGTGAAACGACTTCTGGCAGTGGCTCTCGGATGCTGCACTGAAGTCATGGCAACCAAGTCAGAGCATCGATCTGAATAAACCTGTCTCTAGATCTAGGGAGATCAGTGTGCGCCTGAAATGAAATAGCTTTGCTAAGGTGGAGAGATACCTGGATCAGGACACGAGTTGTAGAAGGAAATGTCCCCTGATGGCCATGGATGAACCTGCACTCTGTCTTCGTGTTTGTAGCTCTTTAATAACTGCAGAATGTACTGAGAATGTAATGTCCTGAAATAAGGAGGAACAGTCTACAACAGCACAAAACATGTTCCCTTTTAGCCTGGAACAAAATATTCTATAGTGCTTGATCTCAGGGATCCAAGAGACAACCAGCGTACTAAAAAAAGGGTGGAATGTATTTGGGATCCCTTAGCTACCATGGGACACAAGGCACATGCAGAAAAGAGCTCTTCTGTAGAGGAAACGCCATCTATCACAGCAGCTTTCCTAGCATCCTGTGGCCAGCTGGGTGTGGATTCCGGACATCTGCTTATTCTTGTTGCTTGCCTGTGAGTAATAAATCTGCTTTACTTGACATGAGGGAGGGTCTCGGACTAGATCTAAGAAGATTTGCAACAGTAATTTATTTAAAAATACATTTTAAGAATATTTATTGTCTTTAGTTAAATATTTACCTAATCATCTTTTAATCTCTTACGCCGTATCCGCCTAATCTATAAGTCTACCTATCTATAGTTTTAGAAGATATTATTTGCTTCACCATGCATGTTACAAAATTTTCCTGTCTTCAGGGGCAATAGGAAATTGTGTTATTAATGATTCTACAGATTCCCGATACCATTCAATTAACTAGGTGCTCCAGGCAAATCTTGTTTTTACTTAACAAAAGTTCCATAGATAGTAATTTTCTCTTAATTTCCAGCCTTGTACCAGAGAAGATTAAAATTTTCCAAGTAATATATTTAAATAATTTTAATTGGAAATCTGTGTATATATTGAAGTAGCTTAAATTTAAAATAAAATTGAAGAGGAAACATTACTTTTAGTTAGAAATATAATTCTGGAGCTAATTAAATATATATGAAAACATTAAAATTCTCAGAGTTACATACATCTACAAGACACCATCCATTCCAACACTTTATAAAAGAATAAATTCCCAGGAAAATAGAGTACATTTCTTACTTCAAAAATGTTCTTATATAATTGAAAATTCATGTTTTAGGTTTCATATTTGATATGTATCAAGTAAAATATATTGTATATACATATATATGAGACAATTTATGTCTAGTCTCTGTACTGTCAAAATTTGTTGATATTGGTCATAAGACAATTAAGTCCTTGATTGTCAAATAGTTAATATCCTAAGTAGAACTGGATTTAGATACAATGAAATATATCTCTTTTCCTATAGAAATTTTAGCCACAAAGACAGAGCACCTGAAAGTAAATCGAACAAAAGTATATTTTATCATTTTCCTTTTGTTGTTTTCCCTAGCAATATGTAAGAGTTTTCACTATGAAATTCCTTAATGGCTCCAATTTGTCAATTCTGGTCGTGCTGAGAGGATAAAGGGACACCTTGTGCAGCACTCTCCTCTCTGCTTACCTCTGGAGTTACACATCATTGCGATCCTCATTACAAGATCACAGAGCATTTACCTCTGCTGCTGCTTAGTTTCAACTTCCCACCCTTTCTCTTTTCCCGACCTGTGAACAAATTGATATTGGAATCAAATATAAGATTCATGGTAGGAAAAAGAAGGAGTGTTCACAGAGGTAAGAAATAACAGCATATTTTCATATAATAGTGAGACTTCCCCAGTGTGTTGTTTGATACACACACACACATACACACACACACACACACACACACACACACACATCATTCATTTCTTAACAATAAGGACATATCCTGAGAAGTCCTTGTCAAATGATTTTGTCATCACGGGAATGCCATGGAGTGAACTTTCACATACCTAATTTGTGTAGGTCAGTCATTCAGAGTGGTTCCTTGATGCAATCAAACAACATGATAAATACAAGAAATATGAGGCAACTGGCTATATAACAGGAAATATGATTTTACAGTAAACTTTTTTATAAGTAAAAGGAGTAAGCTCTGATAAATGACACAATAATTAATATAAAAAACAGTAACTGTCATTTATTATTATTGAGTATTATGTACCATGCATAATGGCACGTCCTATTGTTTTACTTTTTTATTTTGTGAAAAAATAAAACAAAATTTCATAACAAAATAAGAGAATAACAAGAGTTATTGCACTCCGTACTGTTATTTTCAAAGTGCTGTAGTTACTCAGTACAAGTCATAAGCCAAAAGGATTCACACAAAAAGGAAACAGACTGGGGCTGGAGTTTAGTCAGGGGCAGAGCAACTGCCTAGCAAGCGCGAGGCCCTGAGTTCGATCCCTGGCACGCCCCCTCCCAAAGGAAACAGATGGATAATAAAACAAATCTTTCTTTTCAATGAGCTAAGATAAACTAGTAGTATAAGTGAAACAAATTAGCATATATATTAAAATCTTTTTGAAACAACTGAATATGTAAATTAGGGAGGTAGTTGAACTTCTCCCTGCTTTTACTTATCTTTCATCTCTCTCTCTCTCTCTCTCTCTCTCTCTCTCTCTCTCTCTCTCTCAAGAGAAACTCTGTGATATTTCTCACGTAAGAGAAACCTTGTAATACTTGACGTTGTGTGTCTAGTTTCATTCAACATTATGTTCTTAAATTGTATCCACTTACCTACAAATGCCTCCAGTTTATCTTTCTCATGTGCTTATACAAATGCTAGTGCAGTATGTTTGTTTCTACCTGCATCACCAAGGACACATAAGTGATACATTTGGCAGTGACTTTATGGTAGCTGGGACATCACTAGGCAATGGAAATTTCTGAACGCTATTCAGTCCTGTGCAATCCCATTGCACATGCAGTCTGTTGTTGGCCTAAGTGTTGTTATGCGGTACATGACTCTATAATATCCACCACAAATCTTTGAGCCTTAGTGTATGAGTTGGAACATTCAGCTGTAAGACACTTCGTTATCATGGACACACAATAAAATTTTCTACCATTTTTTTTTACCAATCTTTAGAATTTCCTTCACAATCTTTCTAGTAATTAAATATTAAGTTTCAGATACCAGGCTCAAAAATTTTGATCTAGAAATTTTTGTTTTGTACATGTAATTAATGTTTAAACTTCCAAAGTTATAGTAACCATAACAGTAAGCAAGAATCACATTGGTTACATTTGTTATTCTCTCAATAATAAAGTTCCTTATCACTTTCTGCTATTATATGTTGATTTCTTAAATGCATTTCAAAGTTCAAGTTTTATAAAACTCTGTTTGCAAATTATTTTGCAACCAAGCTAACAAGTCAATCAGATTTGGAACACTGCTGAGATTCCTCAGACCCTTTGAAACATTGGTTTGTCTTGATCTGGATCCAAAGGCTTGAGAGGGCTACTCATTTATATGGAGATGATTATAGAGCATTACCATCCACATGTCTGCAAGCAATTTAGTATAGTCAAAAGATCTACTGGGGACTTTTCATTCTAAACTGTTCCAAGACAGCTTTACTTGATTATCTAGGTATTTGTTAGGTCTAGTCATTGGTTAATTAACTACCAACTGGCACAGAGGAATACAAGAAAGAAAAGATGGAAGAAAGAGAGAAGAAAGAAAATTAATTTCCATTATGTATTTTTTACATCTGATAAATGTGACACAAATAGACTTTGTATTTGCAGATAAGGCCATGAAGACTCCCAAGAGAACAGCAGTCTATTATTGCATCAAATTTAACATGCAGGAGACCAGGAACAGTCAGATGTCAAAGCTTAGTAATTATCAACCAAGACTTTTAGGTAAAACAGAATTATTTGATGTAGGACACTCCCTTATTCTATAACCAATTTTAACACCTGCAAAACTTTCACTTGTCAAACTGTATAACTCTCATTAACCCTCAATTTCTTTTCTCCCGAAAGTAGCGATGGATGACTAAACTCAGCAAGGAACAACGCAGGCATTAGACCTCGTCTCTCTAAAATGCACTACGCCTACCCTACCACGTCTCTCCTCACTTCCGACACAACAACTGGCCATAGAAAAGGCGAATTCCTCAACTGTAGCCTTTTGGACCACATGCTAGCGAGTCTGTTTCACGAGATTCATTCTTGTCTGAAAATCTCCATCATGTAGTTCCTTAGACAAAATAAGCCTATTGCTTTCTCAAATAGAATAAGTTTAGGTATCTCAGTTACAAAAGGTTGGGAGTTTTCTTTTCTGGACATATCTCCTTAGCATTGTTGATTATGCTTGTTTATGCACAGGAGACGCCATCTCACCCAGCCACAACCCGACAGTGAACATGAAGGAGCCCTTCAAGTACTCTTGCCCTTCTGCTATTTTATGCACAGAATAAATCCATAAAGAATAGTTTCTCATCACAGTAAAGTAAAAATATCCTTCGCCCACTATACTCTGGGGAAGTCACAGAAATTGCCCAGCAAGCGCCAGCCCCTGAGTTCAGTCCCCGGCACACACACAAAAAATAATAAATCCAATTAACTCATTCCCAATAGCCTACTCACCTTGAGGAAATGACTGTATCTCCCTTCTAATCTGCTTGGTTTTTCCAATCATTGTAAAAATAAGTGAAATTATAAATAGCCATTTAATAATTGAGTGACTATTTTATCTTTTAATTTCCATATGTCAGGCCACCTTTTTTCTCATGGAGCTGTGTGGTATTTCTCCATTCTCTTTATTTGGGGCCATAAATTTTATGATATTTCACAATTACAACTCACATGAAAGAAACATGTTTGGATAAACTTTTGTCCATAGTTCTCTTTTTTCTTGATTATTGCAATAATACAATATATTGATATATTTCATATATCAATATACATTCATATGTCCAAATATATGTATCTCTCCCTCATACGTAGATATTTTAAATCTTGAAAAATATTGCTGAATTACTTTCCTGAATGTAAAAATTACATGCTATGTATTTTAATATAAGTACTTATAAAATACATCATCTTTCATAATGTTTTATATGTAGAAAATGGTGCTCTATATTACCCTCACATTTCTTTAAATACAATAAATTTATTCAGATATATTGCCTCTTTAAAACTCTTAGTGAATTATTCATTTCTGGGTTTTTTGGAAGTTGTTATTTTAGGGATTTTGTTAGTTTGTTTTTGAATTTTACTCATCTAAGCCAATTACATTCTAAGTTTACATTAACAGTTCTGACCAATAAACAAATACTTCCACACATGTATCTATACGTGTACTCTTTGAGCTAGTTTCCTTTTTCTTAATAATTTTGATATTTATTCCCATTTTTCACTACTTTCTAAGTAATGCATAACTTTGTACTTAGTAAGATAAATTACTTCTTTGCTTTTGTTTCTGTACACTATTTTCAAGTATTTGGGGTTCTTTGTCATATGTACATTTTGATTTTTGAATTTTTGCATCACTTATTTTTGTAATGTGAACAGCATATATTTTCATGATATTTAATTATTTAAAAAACAATTTTCTCAATAAGGAAATTTATCTATTGGTAGGCCTCAGTGATAAGTTTAATTTTACCGCAAATGCATATTATTTTCTAATCAATCTTCATAGAATCTTTTTTCCCTCTTTTTTAAAAGAGACATACAGAGATTTGTTAGAGTTTTAAAAATACACACTCAAAGAAATACAGTGGTCACCCTCAAGAGAAAGGCATATTACAGTCTGGAGCTGGAAATATTCATGTGTTTTTGTCAGGAAAAATCTGGAACTGGTGAATCTATAGAAAATTTTGGTGCAGCTTATAGGAGAAGAAATTGGCCCAAACACAGGTAGAAAAATCAGGGCTCATTTTGCAGATGAAAGTGTGGTCCATCCTACACGGAAAAATCAGGCAGTCTATTTTATTTTTTTTTTTAAGGATGGGTGAGTAAAATGTTTTCCTTAAAAATATTATTCGAAATCTTTGACTCTGTTTCTCTACCTTAAGGTCAGTTTTCTGACCATTACTTTACCAATTAAACTAATTCAACTAATTCATGTGCCCATAGTGTCTTTACGAGAATCTGGGTGTGCTGGGCCTGTAAGAAAAGAACCAGAAACAAGTCTAGGGAATACTGATATGGATAAGCTTAGGTAAATTTGATTGTATGCTAAAGTTGCTGTCTTCTTAAAAGTATAATTTTTAAATTATTATTTTCCTTGTCTCCTTTCTACATCTTCATTTCTTCTATTCTACCTCATTTCACCCCCTGAAACATTGATTCCTGAATTGTAAGGGATACAGAGGGACCTAACATCTGTGTCCTCATGGCTGCTTCATAAAAAATTAGGAGGATATTGACTCTGCCTAGTCAGGGATCAAAAGTTTCATTCTGGCTGATCTAAAGGAGATATAGGAAGATGGGTTTTGTTGATTGATGAATGATCTTTTATAATCTTCTGGAAAAGAAGATAAAGACAATTGTAAGTCACTAAACCCTGAGTTTCATTTTATAACCATATTAAGCCACTAAAGGCCAAACTTAAAAGTAGAATATTGGTGAATAATGGCTCCAAAATGTTGTAAAAGGTAGACAAAATGAGGTGGCATTTGGCATAAGTCTTTTATATTTAATAGTAACTTCTGTTTGTCCAGAGTCATTAAACCAAGTATATCGGCTGAAGTTTCTTTTTCTTACAAATTTTTATTTTATTACTAGATGTTTGCAGTACATAATGACTACATTGATACATGTGCATAACGCATTTTAATTCTTTTTGTATCCCACTCTCCTCTCCTCCCTCTACCTCTCCCCATCTCTTGGTCTCCTTTCCCATCGAGAGCATACAGATTCCTCCATGTTTTGTCAATAAGAAACCCAATTTTCTGGATTAGTTATAATGATAATCAAGGAATACACAATAAATATAGATTTCTATGTTCCCATGTGACCACTGGATCATTAAAATTCTTACTACAGGAGAACCTGGGGTCTGGCCTCTATTTTGTAAACTTGAAGATCTTTTGTAGCAACTGGCTCTAGATAATACAAAATCTGAAGTAGATTATAGAAAGTGCATGCTCCAAAGGTGACAAAGTTAGTGGCTAGAATATTTATATTGGTATTTTTATCCTATAGGCACCCCATACCAGCAGCTAAACCCTTACCTGATGGGAGCTTAAAAGTGTGAAAAAAAAAATATAGCGTAATTGCAGTATACTGGAAGCCTAAAGGACACATTTTTGGAATAGCTAGTGGGTCTAAGAATCACGAACTCATCCTCATGAGAATCCATGCAAGCGCCAGTACAGACTTTAAAGCACTTTGGATCCAATGCTGTTTCTGCACTTGTTACTTTCAGGGCCTCTCACAGGGGGATTGTTGGACTCTGAAGGGCTGGTCTCCCTGTGTGGGAGGTTGGGTAACTAAAAGGAATTGCAGGCCGCTTTCCGAGGGGTCCTGCTAAGCCCAGGATTCTCCCTGACCTTGGAAAGGTAAAGGCCAAAATACCAGCTATCCTGTGAGCCTTTTTGTGTCCCTTAGCTGTGGTCTCCAAGCCTCAGTTGCTAACACCTAAAAAGTCAATTATACCACTCTCAAAGTAGGAGCAGCAGGTCTCAATCCTAACTATTGTAATTCTTTACTATCAGGGCACTTTGAAACATTAAGTGTGTGGAGTGAACAACTATCTCTTCCATTAATCCTGGTCACCTTTAGTATTAGGAATCAATGTCATACTCTATCCATCCTATAGGCAATGAAAGATCCACCATCTTAGTGTACTGAACAGGTTGTCTTTTAGAAGTTGTATTCCTACAGAATGTTAACAAATCATAGTTATAAGGTTTTATGAGAAAAATTCAAAAATAAAAATAAGAAAACTAACATAATATTTTAAGATAACAATTATGATTCCGTTATTACACTGGGACCATTAAATTTTGCAAGCCCTCTAAAAATATATTGAACTCATTTTGCTAGAAAGTAACTTAATAAGTTACCGCTACTCAATTATAAAAGTTTGAATTATATACATAAATTCCCATCTAACTTTGCTATTTTAAAAAAAATCAAGTGTGTAAGAAGATTGTACTTGTGTACAAATGTGCTTTATAGGTGATGGATGTTCAATAGCGACACTGTTGAGTACATAGTGTTTTAGGTCCATCTAACTTTCATAATGCAATCAGAAATACATAAATTTAAGCTTGGAAAAGTCTATCATTATGTACAGTTTTATTTGAGGACACCAATTTGGTAAGGTATTCTCCTAAATTTTGTATTTTAGAAGGTTGTACACTAGGGGAATTTAAATGTATTTAACATACAAAAAGCCAGTAATAATTAGCGTCGCAGCTACAGAGAAGTCTTTGCACGATAACTTAATTTTTAGTCCTATGGTAGAATTTAGATTCCTCTAAAGGTGTACATGCTATAACAAGATGGACAAGAGTGAAAGGATATCTTTAGACCTCACACAAATTGAAGAAATAGTATTAATGACCTCAAATAAACTAATATACAAATATTTCCAATTTATTAGGCAGAATTTTAAAAGTACATGTATAAAGAAATAGAGTGGGCATCCTCAAGAAATTGGTCAGATTCTTGGGATTCTGTGTCAGGTAAACAATAAACATTTTTCTCTTCTTTATTAGGAAAGCACACAATTTTTGTCTTTAATTCTGAAAAGATTAAAAGTAAGTTTACATTTTTCGACTTCATGAAAACTTTCACTATTTACTCTCCAAAATGACTAGTATAATTTGGCCATTTACATAAGTTGAGTTTTCTCATGCTTTTATTTATCTTCCAGGACATATTTAGGAATTTTGCATTTTTTATCTTCATAGTTAAAATAAGAAAATTATTTTTAACAAATTACTTATTCATATTTTATTTGTAAAAAATTTAGAGAAAAGTTGTCCAAGTAATACTATTTATAATTAATTTCATTATTTATTTGATGAATGTCACCAACATATTCCTCCGTCTCAAGTTCAGTAGTTTGGTTCAAACAGTTTTGCCTGGGTATACATTGAAATAGTGTTTCTCAGAAAAAGTAAACGGGAATTAGTCTTCGTATGCACTTGTATATCTGAAAATAAAAGCATAATATTCCTACATAAAGGAAGAATTACGTGTCTAGGCACAGAACTCTCAAGACAATCTTTTCTCATAAAGTTTAATTTGGGCTGTTTGGAGGATTTTTATCATAAAATAGAGAACGGGCTTATATTTATGCTTATTATTTTTCCTGAGGTAAGATACACAGACTATTTCTTTTTTAATAAAAAATAATTATCTAGGAGGTGAATCTCTTTGACCTCTCCTTGCAGTTAGCTTTCTTTTGTATCTTTGAATCCCCAAGGACAGTAAATCTGCACAGCTCCTGTCCGGGTTTCTAATTTCAACAATCATTTGTCTAATACAACTTTATTTTATTCTGAGAAAGGAATAAATCCTTGTTTATCTCAATACCTGGTCGCATAAATACGAGCAGGATTATTTTATTAGTGGCTTATTTCACACAGATGGCACTCATCCAAATCCAGGCAAGCGCCTGCACCAACTTCAGGCTCTCTGCAATTGTCCCTCAAGTTTCTGACTCGCACAGGCCCAATACAGAGCCCAAGGCCTTTTCCCCACAAGCCCTCCCCAGGTCTCAAAAGAAAGTGATAGGAACCAAAATAACCCAAAGAGAAAGATGCTAGCAGACAATGAGGATGGAAGAACAAGTAGGACGTATTACTGTTTTGAGTAACAATTTAATATAGTTGTGATTGATTTAATTTTTGTTTTTGTCATGAAAAATGATGTATTCACAATTAAAACTGTACCATTATGATGAAGGACAGAACCCTCCTAAATGCTCTACTCATGCTCTACATACTTCCACTGTAGGATCACTAAATTCTTCCTGGGAACTCAAATATTGTTGGGTGGTATTCCTAGTTTCCAGTGACGCTGGAGTTTGAAACTTCTCGTACATAATTTCATGACTGTCTCAATGGGAACATAGGTGAGTGCAACTCTGAGGCAGCTAATCCAACATTGGCATCTGAAATCAGCCTCTCTGATACCAAATCATCTGTATTTATTGGCTCTATCCTAATGAAGATGTTTCAATCACATCACTTCTGAAATATATGACAAACTACTACGCAGAGAAAAAAATCTACATATAACTTACAAGAATATTCCCTTCCCGTTTCTAATAAGTTGGCTGTCTTTCATTATAGTAACTTGGACAAATGTCACACTGAAAATATTAATGTGTTGTCATCCATATCAATAGTATCTAATCGAAGGGTAATTTTCAAAGTTAATAGCTCAAAGCAGAGTCACCAAGTGTTAAGGCTCCCAAAGAGTAACTGTTCAAACAGCCATAACCCTATGCCACGTTTAATCACATTTTACATAATTCTGGAAAATACTAATATACCAAAATACTTCCAAAGTAAATGAATAAATTTACATATATTGTTTCTATGAATAATATGTATTCAGTTCTTATGAAAAGTCTATTTTCTTTTCCTGATAAATACAATTTTCCAATCTATAAAAAAATACTAGCTTTATATGTAATTCTAACAGTTAAATGGTAGTCATTTCTGAATAGTGAAAAAATAGTGATTGAAACTATTTAGGGGAACCTATAAAAGTTATGTAAAAATAGACTTTTAAAAGTTATGGGACACCAGGGTACAGTATCTCATGGAAAGTGTTTGTCATTATAAATTTGTTTGTATGGTATTAAGGAAGCTTTAAATATTACTGATGGAATTTTATAAATCAGATTTTTTTTTAATTTTTGGAGGAGAATTTCAGTGTTAGAATTGTGAAGGAAAGTTTAAGAAGAAAAGCATGAAAATGAGAAAACCAAGTTAAATCAGCTTAGACAAATTTTGATACCCAAGTAATTTGGATCCCAAAAATAATCAGTGGCTTATATCCTGTTCCAAATGTAAACCCTTCATTTCAGGCAATTGCTTCTCTGATAGTCAGTGAACTCCCTGTCAAACCAGCACTGTGTATTTTTGCCACAACTTAAATAGGTTCAGCTTGCAAGCATAGCTTCAGAGAAAAATTATGGTGGGGGAGGATGTTAAAAACTTCAACGCACTACACAACTTGTTTTGCCACATAATACTGAAAAGTGCTTGGGGTGAAAATTTGCACTTTGCTTTATAGCTCTGTGTCCTTAAGAAGATTAAATTCTCCATTCCTCAGGTTCCCCATCTGTAAAATGATGATAACAACAATGTTTCAAATATGTTGGGATAATTGGTAAAGTTAAATATCATAATTAAATATCATAATTTACAGCAAGCATTTAGAAGAGTTCCTGGCACAGAGCGAAGCTGTGGTAGTGTTAGATATGACTAATACCGTAGATCTGCAACCTACAAGCATGTAGTAATGATATCCAGCAGGATGGGAGCAGAAAGACGATGCTTGCAGTTTGTATTTGTGGTTTACAACGTCTTCAATTGATGTCACTGGGAGATTAAACACTTGTGGAACCTCAAGAAGATCCTTAACATGGAGAAATTTAACCCTTGTTTTATTCATAATCACGCTTTTCTTCTTCATTTGGTACTCATGTCGCTGTTAATCTTCTGCCACAAGTTCCATCCAGAACACTGCTCCTGCTTTGAGAACTCTATATGCTGTATTTCTCCATCTCCTTTTACTGCTTACTTCATTAATATGTGGCAGATTTGGGGGAACCATTCCTTAGATCACTCATACTTCAGCAAGCCTTGTGATAGACTTTACTAAAATTTATTTCAATAATATTTACTTTGTAAAGTACCTTGAAAGGTAAATACTGTCTCCTGCTGGACAGAGGTCAGAGTTGCTTACCATCTAGGATAAGAAAGATAATGTCTCCTGAGGCAAAGGTTTGGCACAGTTTCTTACAGCGTTCTCATTAGATTGGGTGCTCTTTCAATCTGAGGTTCCTCAGTGGCAATGTAAACTCACTGCATGCCCAGAATTATACTTGAGAACTCACCAGCAACCTGTGGGCTCTGGAGGACAATGGAAATGATACGATGTGAAGACTTGGGCAGTTACTGACACTTTATTATAATGCCATATGCATAGGTAAGATAGGCAGCATTCTGTGGAAAGTAGGAGTGGTGTGTGCTTAAGTTTATTTTTTACCAACATCTTGATTGTAGTTAACTGGTTCTATTGAGTATTGGCTTGCTTTACTGACATATTTTTGGACTCTTCTCTCTTTATTTTGTTTCTTTCCCACTAACCTATGCTTTTGCTTAATTTACTATGCTTGTTAATTTAGTTCTTATTAATACTAATATATTTTCCTCAGATATCAAATATTCATCTTCTGATTAATATTGTTCATTTGGAGATTATTATTGTCACTTTTCACTTGCTTGTATGGAATTCTAATTTCTCTGACAGATGGCTAACAATATTTTCTATTACAGAACAATACAGTGCATGGTTCCCACTTTATACACTCAAGTTACTGTTTCCATATTCTGTACCTTAATCTTTAATTCCATAAATAAGAGCTTATGATAAAGAGCCAACATCCTCAGGGAAAGCACATATTTTGATACATGTTATTGTTCTGTCTTCTCTTAGTTTTAAATATGTTCATTTTATGATCATGCTGATCACTATTTCTAATTGTTGTTGTGGTTGTATGTGCGGTACATGAGTTTAGTGGACACACAACACTTTGAGGTACCAAATATAATCGTTTGGTCCAGAGGGGACTTGATATAGAACAGCTATAGTACTTATTAAGAATGATGCTTCCCGAGGTGGCATCCTGGTAAGGGATCCCGGTTGGATATTTAGCTCAAGTGGTAGAGATCTTGCCTAGGACAAGCACAAGGGCCAGAGTTCAATCTTCAGCACCGCCCCTCAAAAAAAAAGAATGAAGCTTACCTAATTGCTTGAGAAACTGTGTTTAGAACAAGCTGGCTTGTATATGAGGTTTGATCAACAAATGCCATGAATGTTTACATTAAAAAAATCATTACAGTAAAAGACACTGCCATTAATCCTCACCAAAATACTTCCCCTGGGTTCAAACACACGTTTCTCATCATTCTTGCCTCATCCTAAAGCAGTTCTGGAAGCCCTTTTTCATGAGGGTCCTTAGTTGCACTGTTATGTCTGCTCTGACATCCTAAGTGTTTACCTTCCATGGTCATTTTGACTTTGGGGAAGAGCTAGAGGTGAATGGTGCCATGAGTGCCGAATAAGGTGGATGAGGACGCATCGTAATATTTTTACTGGACTGAGTTTCTGGTGGATGGCACTCAGCTGCAGCTATATTTCTGATCACACCTCATACAGGTACTCATAAATGAGAACGTCCAGAAATGCTTCAGAAGTGGCAGGAATGGTGGGATAAATGTGTTCAGTGGGAGAGGGAACATTTTGAAGGGGATAAATGGAAGTCTTAAATATAAATATTCACTGTGTATTTTGATCAGACCTCGTACAAGTAACAATTTTTACAGTGTGAGAAACAGCAATATCAAAATCTTTTTTCAGATGAGTCTATCTTTTTTTTTAACCAAGAACATGTATTGGTACATTGTACATATAATGATCACATTCATCATAGAAGAATTAAAATTGTCATACCACAGGGGTATATGCACAACCATGTTTATAGCAATACAATTTGTAATAGCTAAGTCCTGGAAACAGCCTAAATGCCCAACAACCAGTGAATGGCTAAAGAAGATGTGGTTTTTCTACACAATGGAATACTACACAGAGATGAGTCTATCTTAATATAGCCCCTTAATACATACTTTTTTCCTCCCAAGCATATTATTCACATACAACTTTTTATATTCTTACAAACTCTCTTTAAATTTCCTATTAGTTTCCTTAAGTGTAGAAACAAGAGTCTTTTCCAAAAATGTTCTGGGATAAATGGATATTAACACGCAAAGAATGATGTTCCACCCCTACTTCATGTCACAGAAGAATTAACTCAAGATGCAAGAATTAACTCAAGATGCAAAAATTAACTCAAGCAAACGTAATTTTGCAAACTTAACTTGCAAAAATTCACTCAAGATGGATCCAATACATAATTGTAAGTATTAAAACTATAAACTACTTAGAAGAAAAGGCAAAGGTGGCACTAATGACCTTGAGTTAAACAATGGTTTTAGATATGGCATCAATAACATAAAAATAATAGCATAAATAAAGTAGTAAAGTTATGAAAATAAAGTGAACTTCATCAAAATGAAAAACATGGTGCTTCAAAGAACTTTGTGTTCTTTGTGTGCTTCAAAAAAGCAAAAAGATGACAGATAATGGAAAAAACTGTTTGCAAATCCTGTATTCTCATAAGGCACTATGTAAGACACAAAAGAACTCATGACGTCATAAGTAAAAAATAAACAACCCAATTACAACTGCACAAAGTATATGAATAAATATATCTCCAAGGAAGGTACACAAATGGACAACATGCACATGAAAAGATACACACCATCGTTACCTATTAGGGAAATGAAAATCAAAACCTCCATGGAACAACATGTAACACTCCTTAGGATGATCATTACCAAAAATATAACAAATGTTGGTAAGTGTATTATACTAAACTGTGTCCCTAAAAGAGATATGTTGTTGATGTGAGTCTCAGTATGTCAGAATGCAAACTCATCTGCAAATAAGATCATTGCAGATGTATTCAAGTTAAGTTCATTAATAGTGCGCCCTAATGCAATTAAGTATTTTTCCTCATATATAGGAGAAATTTGGACATAGAGACAAACATGAACAGAGGGAGATAAAGGAGAAGGCAGGGATAAGAGTGATGTGTCTATAGACCAAGGAACACCAAAGGTTGCCAGCAAACCAACACGATCTATGACAGTGGTAAGGAACACGTCCTCCCCCACACCCTCCAAGAAAACCATCCCTGAAGACACCTTAATCTTGGACACCTAAACCCCAGAACTGTAAGAAATGTCTTTCTTTTATTTAAGCACCTCAATTCACAGTACTTTGTTAGGACATGAATAGACAAAAATGTGGTGCATCCTATAATGTAACATCACGTAGTAATAAATGGCAGTGACTATGGACAATGCTGTAAAATGAATGAACTCTGAAATGATTATGCTAAGTGAAAGGAAATAGATGAAAAAATCATATACTGACAATAAATATGTCCAGAATAGGAAATTCATGGAGACAGAAAGTATGACTGTCGCCAGAGACATATGCATAAGGAAACATAGTGAGCTGCTACTAATGATACGGGGTCTCTTTCCTGGAAGGATGAAAATGTTCTGAAATTAGATTTCAGCAGTAGATGTACAACCTTCGACTACTCATATACTACAAAAACGCAGTTGTGTACTTTAAATGCATGAATTTTAAAGTATATGAATTACATTTCTCAAAATTATAGCTCAAAGATTAAGAAACAACAAGAAAACATGAGAAACAAATGCAAGAGTTGGGATGTTGCTCAGTGAGAGAGTGTTGATAAGCATGCACAGGGCTCTTAGTTCAATCCTCAGCACTGTAAATAAATAAAAATAAATAAATAAAAACTAGCTGGAACTGGGGCTTACTATACTATTTGCCTTACAGTAAGTGGCATGCAAAGAAACACTGATTTACAAACTCACTTTTTCCTACCAAATTGTTTTAGATAACCACACTGATTCAAATGCATTAAAGGATTCTAGGGAGAGGAAAATCAGAATGTAGATACATCTTCAAATCTGCTTAAATCACTTTCCAGAGAGATGTTTAAGGAGAGAGGTTCTTTTGGATGTATTTTGTCTGGGAGACACAGTGCTTACTAGGATTCAGTCATCACCAGCGTGTGTACCTGTGTGCCATGCTAAGTAGGTGAGTGACAAATGCCACCTCACTCGAGTTTTCAAATGCGAATTTTATTTCAAGTTAATACTTAAAATTTAATTGTGATATAGATAGTTATTGAACAAATAATATATTTAAAAGCTAAGATAGATTGATTTTAATGTTTCAGTAAATGACAAACTCTCAGTACAAGATATTTTAAAATAACTAAAGGCACAATGGAACAAAAAAGCTGCAGACAACTGAATTACGCATGAATAGGGCTAACACTCCCCACTCCACAGTCTATAAAGCAGTAAGTTGCTTTTTCAAAAGTGAGCAAAGATTTCATTACTGTCCAACGAGAGACACAGAGAGAGAAAGAGAGAGTGAAAGAGACGCTTTGAAATGTAAGCACTTCGAATTTAAATGGGCTTGATAAATATCTCAAGTTTTCCACAATCTGTCCTAGTAAAGCACACGTGAAACGTCACAATTTAAAACTATCACCAAGTAATTTATCTGCCTGCTAGAAAAAATACAAATATGAAAACAAAATGAGAAAATTCATAATCTATACAATGTATCATTCGTAATGTCAAAATGCAAAAACAATAGCATATATAAAAGAGTTGATAATGTGAGCCATAGCAAAGCAAGAAAGTATTCCAAAGGGATATAGCTTCTTAGTACAGTATGTGTTTAGCACGTGCAAGGCCTGAATACTCTATAGTACGTCTTCAAATAGTGTGGAATGAGTCCTACATCTTGGTTTTTTAAAATTGAGTTGGATATTCTATTTCATGTATACATAAATCGAAAAAGCAGTTGATCACTATATATTACAAAAAGGCTGCTGGGAAGTTGAGATTTCAGGGAATCCTGATGAATTTGAACAGAACTGAACTATTCCTGACATTGAAACTTCCAATCAGTGAGTATTTCTCTTCTTTAGTCTTCAATTTCTTTTCTCATTTTTCTGTACTTTACAATTTCCTGGGTTGGTTTTTGTTTGTTTGTTTGTTTGTTTTATTTTTGCAGTCTGCTAGATTTATAACTATGCACTGTATTTCATTCTGGAGGGGTTACTTATATGAGTGACATTACTTTTGATATTGTATTCCAATGTTCTTTGCTTGTACACAAGTAAACAACAGTTCAGTGAGCTGACTTTGAATTCTGTAACTCGGTAACCTGGTAACCTGGTAACCTGGTAACCTGTCCTAGCTACCTTTTAATTCTGGAAGCCCCCCTTCCTGCCACCATTAGATTTTTTGGAATCTAAGAAAGGCAATTTTACGTTATCTTTTATGACCTATTTAATTATTTTCTTACCTTACTATACTAGGTAAACTTCTAGCAGGATCATTGAAAGAGTATCGAGTCTTCTGTAATTAAGTACAGTGTTGTCTGTGCGTGTTGTATACGTGTTTGAACAATTTTAGAAAGTTTAAAATTTGGGAAGCTTCTGAGATTTTTTTCCCTAAATACTGGATTTTATCAAGTACTTCGAATGCGTCTGGTGAGATGATCATTTTTCTTCTGCGTCTGCGGGTATGATAAACTATCAGCTGATTCTCAAATGCTGAACAAGCCTAACATTCCTGGGTAACTCCCAGCTCCTCACGGTGTATCGTGTCTCTTGGATGTCACTGATGATTTGGTGATATTTTGTTGAGCATTTTTGTATATATAGTCAAAGAAATATTGATCTGTAAGACTTTTTTCCTTGTAATCTCTTTTATTAGTTTTGGTAAAGATTAAGGCTGCCTTCATTAAATGAGTTGTGAAATATTCTCTCTGCTCTTATTTTCTGGAAAGATGGCATATAGTTGGTATTTTTTCTACCTTCATTATTAGGTAAATAAAGCAGTAAACTAATCTTGTAGTTTTCTAGTTTGGAAGATTTAAACAACAAATTTCTCATATTTTATACACTTAATACCTATTAAGAACTTCTTGGCTGTTTTGTTAGCTTTTGCCTTTCAAAGAATTACTTAGTCTTAGGTAAATTTTTAAATGTGTGGTCATAGATTTGCTTGTAGTATTGCCTTATTATGTTTCATGTCTATGGTATGCAGTAGTGATATTTTTATTCATTATGTTATTTATGAATATGCTTTGACTTTATTCTTGTTGAATATTAACACATTTTCATCAATTTTATTGATATGTGCAAAGGAACAATATCCTGTTTCATTTATCTTCTTCGTTACTTTGTGTTTTACATTTCATTAATGCTTGCCCTATCATTATTATTGCCTTCATTTTACTGGCTTTGCTATGCATTTTCTCTTCTTTTCTAGATTCTTCGCTTTTAAAAAAAATTTGCGGGGTTTTTTTGGTTTGTTTTTGAGACATTGTCTCTCTGTGCAGTTTGGGCTGATCTTTAACTCAGTATGTAGTCCAGGCTGGCCTCAAACTTGCTGTGATCCTCCTGCCTCAGCCTCCTGAGTGCTGGGATAACAGCTCTGTGACATCACTCTTCTAGCTACATAAGGTATAAATTTATACTATTGGTTTGAAAACTTCTTCTCATATTAGCACCTAGTGTCATAATTTCACACTTACCAACACTTATATAAGCCTTTAATACTAGGTATTTTACTCTCATCAAGTTTTCCATAAATTTTGAAATAATTTCTTGTTTTCAACTGCAATTCTAAATATTTTATATGCCCTTTATGAATTAGATTTCTTTTTTTTTCAATTAAGAGAAGACAATTTATTTAGAGGACAATTTAT
Source organism: Hystrix cristata (assembly GCA_004026905.1). NCBI lineage: Eukaryota > Metazoa > Chordata > Mammalia > Rodentia > Hystricidae > Hystrix > Hystrix cristata. The sequence goes on from PVJO010010219.1 coordinate 22,212, forward strand.
TTAAAAGTGGTGAAAAGAGAGGAAAAGGAGATGATAGAAAGCTACTCGACAAGTAGGGAGCATTCGAAAGATTTCTTAATTCAACCATGGACTATATATGATCATATTAATTAATTTCACAATAATTCAAGAAATCTAAATATCATGTTTTTTTAACTTCTACTTCACTTACTTTAGAATCTGTAAATATACTTTGAGTAAATTTTTCATTCAAATTAATTTGGGTTTGTTTTGTTGGCTGAATATGGTATATCTAGACTAGTATTTTATGTGAATTTTTAAATAATATATATTTGAATTTTGCTGAATGACATTTTTATAAAAATTGATTCGACTTACTGGGCATGTAGAGTTGGTCAGTTCTTCCATAACTTTATTCATTTTCTATTCATTTTTTGAGAGTGCAGTATTTAAGACCCCAACCATCATTTTATTCTGTTTTTCCTTTCCGTTCTATTGCACTTTTCCCTCATAAGTTTCGAAGCTCTGTTGACAGATGGATCCACCTTTAGTACTCAAATATCTTCTGGGTGAATTGACTCATTTAACTTTAGGAAGTAATATTTGCCATTACTAGGGTAATTTTGTTTTCTGAAATCTGTCTTCTCTGACCTTAATGTACACATGAGTTGTGGAATTTGTAGCTGACCCAGATTCTCACTGATAGAGCAATGTACTTCTGCAGCTTCCCATATTCTATGTGAAAGTGGGCCCTCTGATGCTGTTTCCACCGAACCACAGAACCTGGTATTTTAGTTTCTGAAAAGTCCTTTCAGATTCCAACAATCGCTATTCTCTCACTCTTAATTTCTTGTGATGCTGTGAATATTCATTTCTGTGCTTTTGTGGCTCTTCAGGGTTCTTTTTTAGTGAATCATGAGAGTATGCTTTAGGACAGTAAACAGAGGCCTGATAATTACCTCGTAATTTACTCATTCAGTCCTGATTTTGATGGCATGTCTTTATTTTACCAAGTATATTAACATTTAACATAAAGAGTAAATATAAGCCACGAAAACTGACCATAAGAATGCTACATTTTACTCTCAGTTACAGGAAAGCAAATTTTAAAAAGTAAAGGTTTCAACTGTATCTATCTGTAGACGTGCACAAGTAATTTCACTGGAATGCCTAATCGGGTTGCAGGATAGTATAAGAAAAAGAGTATAGGACTGCAAATGAGAAGACTTATATTTAAGATCTGCTTTTGTAATTTATTAATAACCTTGGGGAAGACATTATTAGCTAAAAGCCTCAGAAGATCAGCAATAAGAAACGGCAATGCTGGTAATAATACTACCTGACTTAACTACAAGAAACTCATAAGGAAGCATAAATCACATATCTAGAATGAAAGCACTATAAAATACTATGAACTTCTTTGTTTTTGTTATTTAAGTTGATTTAGTTTTAGGCTGCATAAGAAAGGCTAGAAGGTTCCACTTTCATCAACCTGAGCACTAGAGTTTTGAAATTATGATCACATAGTGAGGTATATGTTAGTATTTTAGTTTGAAAAATGATTGTCTTATTCTACAACCCATGAATTTAGACATTAGTTTTTTCTCCGTATAAACAGTAACAATATAATGTGTTAATAGAGATATTTTCCCAATATCTTCCTTTGGTGCTTTGTAATCTCCATGTCTCACTTAAGATCTGATAACTTGTAATTTGACATTGATGAATAGAACCAAGACCAGCGAATAGGATAGTTAGTTTTCTGCCAGCATCATGCCGTCAGTCCCACTAGTTAATCTCTTCTCTCACATGCCAGTTTAACTCTGCACAGTCATTTGAACTCTCTGTATAAGAGCCTCTCACCTTCTCTTCTATAATAAGGAAACTCCCTGAGTTTCTCTAACATTCCACAGTCTTTAATCTCTTTCCAAGTAATATGACCCACTATGTGGTTTGTCTTTTATTAATGTAAATGTTCCTTAAATGTCTAGAATTAAACATTTTCTGCCAATTTCAGGAGATGGAGTTCAGTTCAAATAATGAGAATATGACTACAAACCATGCTTTAAATGCTGCGTTACAATCTCCAGACTTGAAATACACTGGAGACCTAGCTACATAAAATGCCTTTCAGCTACATAGGTATAGAATTTATTACAAGTGTTTTAAATTGGAATATATCTGAAACTCTTTGGAAGGGTATCACTGTCCTTCAGGGATTTGATAACTTCAGCTATTATTTAAAGTGTAACAATGGTGACATTAAAAGAGTAAAAAGAAGAATTCATGTAATTATAATTTTGAGTACTCGCATACACATGCACATACTTTTCAGAAGAAAAAATAATATTATCATATCTTTTTTGGTAAGAGCAGGAAAAAAATGAAACATTGCTATATGATAAAAATAAACATCATTACGTTATTTGGATTATCTGAATATGCTTGATTAATCATACATTTTGAAGTGAAGTGTCACTTAATGTAGCACTACTGGTCCACTTTATTATACACTTATGTTTTAAAAGAAATGTCCAGAATAAAATGAACTATGATATTTAAGTATATAAGCCTATAATATATACAATACACATTTATATAAGCTTGAGAAAAATTTTATCTCAAAATACCCTTCTTATGAATCTAAACATGCAATATTTAGTTTGTGACCCATTTGCATCTCGTTCATAGTTAAACTGATGGCAAATGCACATTTTGTACCAATCAACAGATTATAGAATTAAGTTCACACATTTTAGCAGTAACAACAATATAACGTGTAGTATGGATTTCTTTGTCTATTGAATCATGCTAAAGATAATTTCTAAGACCAACATTGGGTCAGTAAGAGAATAGCGCATTTATCTTTTTTTTTTCTTTTTAGTCATATAAAGAATATGTGTTCTTTAAATTAACTGCATGAGTCAGGATGAAAGAAATAAGAAAGAGCACGAGCCATGTCAGTGTACGTATTAATTGGCTCCTGTGCATTATTGCTTCTTTGATGACTTAATTTTAAACCATTTTTGCTAAGAAATCTTTTGAAAGGGAACATGCAATTTTCAAAGAAAAGTTGTGAGACAAGCTGATCAAAGTGCCCATCAGCTAGAATAACATTTAACTGTGGGTGACCTGAAAATCCTCGTAATGGAGCTTAATCACATGAAACGGAAAAACAAAGTGAACAGCAAGCAGAAACTTGATGAGACAGTCCTACTTTGCCAATCACGCAAACAGCATCTGAGCACCTCAGAGAAAGAGCACCAATCGGCGTGCCGATGGAAAGTCCAGCTTGGCACTTGTGTTGACCTCTTTTACCCCATGCAGAAAACAGGTTCGAAAATAAAGGATGGACACCGAAATACAGTAACAGTAGATCTACTATTCACCAAGGCCCTCTTAATACTTACATTTATGTTGACGTACAATGTCACAAATTACTAGACTAAATATAAATTGTTAGTGATAAATCACATTGTCGCAAGTTGAAATAAAAATGGTAACCAATCTAATTGATTTATCTTTACCTTACATTATTTCTAAAAGAATTCACAGGATTGTAGGATTTTATTCTCTGTTTTCCTCTTTGTTTTGTGTTTTGATCAAGGAAGCTTCACATTTAAAGTCATTCTTTATTTAAAAAATTATGAGACTTTACTCCTGAGTAATATACAACAAAGGAAATTCCTATCACAATCACTAAAGACCAGATCTATCATCCAAAGCCCATAAACTCAGCAAGATGAGGAGTTTTCTAGTATGTCACCTTAGTATGTCCTACATGTACTTGGCTGGCACTAAATCTCTCTATGAGAAAATTCTACTAATCTGTGTCTTATGTGCAGAATGTTTTTATAAAATACCTCTGACTGACACAATCTACAGTCCACACTGGATTCTGCAGAAGTTGTACGGATGCTGCCCATAGATTCTTACTTCTTCGCTCAATCACAATATCAGATACGTCTGATCGTCCTGTCTAATGTGCACACAAACAAAATTACATGGCGCATTTTGTTTTGGTCTAAAACTTAGATTTTTTTTTGAAACAAAAATAAAGTTGGGATGTTTTCCATAGACTTGGATACATAACAACCCAATGACTTGCTCGGAGTCTACAGACATTTACAGATTTCTGGCCAGACCTTCACTCTGTCTTAACTGGAAGGCCATGTTACCACACAGACACGATGGACATTTCTACCAGAGAATCTTTACTATCAGAACATGAGGATTTAGTGCATATAGATTCTAACTAAATTTTTAACCGTATGTGAGAACTAAAATTCAACAAAATTATGCCCTGCTGATGGATTTAATTAGATATAGAGTGTTAAAGGATTTATTTAAGCAGTCAAAATAATTGTCAGTAATTATTAATACATTTTATCAATTCAAACAATTTTAAGGACGAGTGGCTTTATATAAATTTAAGTAAATATATTGGAGCTCCATGCATTTGCAAAATGGATTCTGTTTTTAATATGATATGAGAAAATGGAATTAATAAGAATAATGTCTAAATGTCTACTCATCACAGGGAAATTTTTCTCTTTTAAGAAAAAATGAAAAATAGAATGACAGAAAAAAAGCACTGGCCATCCTTTAGAGGAAAAATGGCCCTGTATGTGGTTGTGGGACTTGAGAAGTGAGGGTTCCAAGCTGCAGTGACTTTTTTTTTCCGGCTGGATTTCCTTTTCTATGAAGAGAGTCTGTTTCTTGTTTTATGCTCACAGACTAGAGAAAGCGTGCATGCGGTGAAGCCATAACAGTGGGAAGTAGTTTATGTTTCCTACTTATATGGAAATAACAAATCAATACCAGATGTATGTTTGGTTTCAAAAGTATGGTTTTGTTATAGAAGATTTACTTAATATTTGACATACTGAAGTGCTATTAGTGTGGTGTTTGGATAAGAATAGAGAAAAGTTAGCAGTTATATTTTTGCCAAAGTATTGATTTACATTCCACTGAAAGCCTCTTATTTGTTTCATAATTTTTCTGTATTCACGGAAACAGAAATCAGTGCTCAACATAAATATCAAGTTACAGATAAATGATGACTATGGAGTATCGCAAATCTGAATTTCCAAGAAAATTCTAATTTAATTCAGTTCTGAGACCAAGATAGTCTTTTTGTGGTTGTTGTTTTATTTTTTCAAAGAGGGTCTTGCTGTGTAGTTCAGTCTGGCTTGAGACCAGGGATATAAATTTATTCTAGAAATGGTTAAATCTAGTAACATCTTGCTTTAAAATTCTCCCATATTCTTTAGATAAAAATCAAGATGTTTTGGATCAACATAGATTTATACAGTTTATGTTATTAGCAGCATCCCAAAATAAAATTTTATATTTTATAAATTGCAAATATGACACAATTCAGAGAAAACAGAAAACCTTCTCTTCTGTCCTACCAATGATAATCATTTCAGTATAAATTAGATCACTAAATTGCCCATTCTTTTCTCTTAGTATCTCCCTTTTTCTTTATTTAATGATTTCCAAAACAAATTAAGAAAAGCAACATTTGATAAAATTGCTGAATCAAACCCACCATTTTGTTTTCCTTTTCATGTAAAGCCTGTTTTGTATAATCTATTTTTCATGTAAGTAAAGCATCTGAGAATTATTTTTCCCTATACGAGTCATTGGATTCTGGCAAGGTGAAATGAGGTGAGTATAATATTTGTGTTATTTGGAGTCAATGAAAAATGCCATAATCATATTTTTTCCCTTGTGTGGACCATTTCTTATCAGGAAAGTGCCACCAGCTTGGTCCCATAAGGCTGGATTGAAAAATCCAATTTGGAAATAGACCTTGTTGACCTTCCACTTGCTGTTTTACCCAGGCATGCATCCATCAGTACCAACCCCGGGCCTGTAACTACACCACCACATGCAAGTTTTAATGTAGGAGTGTGGAGGTCTGGCGTTCAAATATTTCTGTTATCTAAATGCACAGTAATGTTACTGAGGTTGTCATCCAGAGCAGGGGCTATAAATCAGTGGCAGAGCTTTTGCCTAGTATGTGAGGGGCTCTGCAGTGGAAACCCAGCAGGGGGAAAAATTAGAAGCCGTCTGACAATTTTACTATCAGAGAACCATGCTAATAAACATGACCTAAAATGACTAAAATATTTAGCTCTCTTTTAATATGTCTTTAAAAGATAATCAAATTTTAATTAATTTAAAGATATAAACTGCTTAGAATAATTAAAATATTTAGAAATATTTCATTTATAAAAACTATACCAACAGAATCACATCACAGGAGAGAAAAATTATGCTAGGTTTATCTTACCAACTGACAGCAATGCTGTTATTTTGAATGCCTAAGGAAAATAAAAAAATTTTTAATTCATTAATTCTAGGTTAGCTAATTTTAGTCCAGATATTTTATTAGAATAAATACTGTTCATTAATATCTGTTACATGTAATAATGTAAAATTTAAAATATCTCAAGATTATCTATTATTGTATATAAACAAAATAGTGGAATGTCTTAGCATTTCCCATTCTTTATGCTTTCTTATTTAGAGCAGAATTCACAATCTAGCTACATTATCAAAATGAAAATATAAAATAAAATTACATGTTGCTGGTCTAAAGTTACAAAAAATGCTTAAAAATGTTGCTAGGTGGTAAAGTGTCATATGTTTTTATAAACGTTTTGATGTGTTACTTTATAAAGTCTTTGCTCCTTTCTTTAGAATTCTTTTGCAACTTTATAGGCAACATCACTTATTTGGATACAGTGTTGTTTTTGAACACATGATTATAATTCTTCTACAAAGTGGTCTATATATATATATTTACATATATTTATATTATTTGAAAAAAGTGTTTGTATATAATTGAAGGTTGACAGGTTGACTCAGGCAAAATGGATTTTATTTTAACTTCAAAAGTCATTTAAATTCTCTTCTACTATGCACATCTTAATTAGTCCTAACTATAGTTTCCTCCTAAATTGTTTAAACTCATTACTACTTATCTCAAATAGCTTATCTGTAGTATAGCTCTAAACTTGCATTTTAAGATTACCTGTTGAATAGTGTAGTTTTCCCAAGATCTACGGTGATTCTGAAGAGGACAGTTAGTCTGGGTATCTGCGAGGGCTCAGATTTATACAATGCTTTTTCAGATTTCACAGACATTTGTGTATGACATTACATGGAAAATGGGAGTTATTCTACTGAAGAATATTAACCTTAATTATTTTTTTTCACTGACTATTTTTATTATCCTGTATATTTTTAAAACTTTTTTTGCATTTTACTTATCTACATAGCATATCTCACTACATTTTCATTGTAAATGAGTAAGTGGCAGTTTGGGGTTTTGCTTGTTTATTTTGCAAGAAACACAATATAAAGGCAAAGGTTATACAAAGAGCAGAAGCAAATGTGTATGTAAATACTCACAAAACCTACTGTGTTAAAGTGATGAATATTACACCTTATAAACATGGTGATTTGTAGCTTCAGGGCAAATATCACTTAATTTTTAATGTCCATACATATTTTTATAAGAGATTTAGAAATGCCAGAAAATAAAAATTTAAAAGATGTGATAACATTAAAATTTTATTCTAAGATAAAAAATACAGGACTAAAAGAATGGGAAATTAACAGCAGGCAAGAAAGTTTATTCAGCTATAATCGAAGTTTTAATTAAAGTTTTGATTGATAACAAATGCCATCTAGCAATGTGACCTCCAGAAAGATCTACAGCTGCGGACTCAATTGAGAAGACGATCTCCTCTGTTTTCACCATAAAGCATGAAGGATATAAATCATATTTAGAACTACTAATCATGTGAATATTATATTAATGATTTGGAAATCTGAAGGCAGACAAAAAGTATTCCAAAAAAATGAAGTAAATATTCAGAAAGGAGTGACGGGGATGCCTTATTTAAAAAGCCATAATTTCCAGATTATTAACTTAATCATTTAACAAGAACTTTTCACTGCATTAATCTCATTTAAATTTAAAATGGAAACATTGAGTAGAGATGAAGCTCTATTAGCTGCACAATGTGAATCAAATGGGACTGGGGACAAGCCCGAGATCAAAGAGAAAGGTAAGCAGACTTTCAAAAGACGCCATTAGCCAATGCACATCCAGCCAGAAGCACGCAGGTAACGAAGCATCTTACCCACCCAGGGCTGATGGCTCACACTCATTTGCTTATGCTGATAAACAGAGCAAGTGATCGGAAGAGAATCACAAAAAGGGATATAAATACAAGGACCTGCTCTTGATGTTTTCAGATTGTTGCTGAAGACCACAGGATGGTCTTGGAATGCTCTTCTTTACCTTTTCTTTTCCTTTTTACTTTTTGAAATGGAGTGTAAAGAAAGGTCTGCTGGAAAAGCCAGCAAAACCAAGGTCAACCTCCCTCTAAAACTCCCTGATCTGAGTCCATTAACAAAAAAGAGAAATAACTCTAAAGCCAAAGAAAAGTAATGATAACTATATTGCTTAAAAATAATTTTTTTAAAGTAAAAAGCATGTGAATTATATAGTTTGAAGAAGAGACTTTTTCATATCTGTCTTTTAAGTATAGGAAATTCTGTTATTGAGACATCACTTCATGTTCTCAAGAAGCCAAGCAAAAGGCAACAAGCTTAATAGCGTTGAGTAGGATTTATGCCATAAAAAGATGAGATTTCCTGCACAAGGTGTTGTTAAATCCAGGACTCAGGGACAGAAGGGAGCTATACTTTCCTTTGAAGGGGTGGAGAATTAAGGTAGCAACTCATCTGTCAGGGAAGTTTAAGGCAGGGTGAATGGATTAGGTGACCTTTCAAAATTACTTCCATACCAGGATTTATGATGTCAATATAAACCAGCAGCCTTAAGTGGAAACCTGGGCAAAAACCACTGACTTTTGCACTTGTTTCTGCTCTTTCTTGAACACAGGTAGTCAGGTGTCTTGCTAAAAGCTCTGGTCCTCCGAATCACAAACCTTAAAATTAGATAGACCATGTCCCCTTTTTCTGTGTTTCAGGTTCTTTAGCCAAAACAAGGTGAGTAAATAGTATTTTCCCACTGGACTGTTAAGGAGATAAGGTATGTAAAATATTTAATTCGAGATGGATATACAACCAGTATCCTCAGACCATCATGCTGCCCCATCAACCACGTGGCCCAGCATGACGCCTTGCCAGTGACAGCTTCACCTTTCTTCCTTGTCTGTTTTCTAAGACTGTTTTTAAAACAATTCTACGGCCGCAGAGAAAAAGAGAGGAATTTACAGAGATATCCTAAATATACCCTTTTACCACATTTGTGTCCTACCCCCACAGTCAGCATCCTCCACCAGAGCTGTACATTCATTACAGCTGATGAACCTCCGCTAGCACAGAAGCTCCAAGAGTCCAGGGTTTAAATCAGGTTTCACTCTCGGCTTTGCACATTCCGAGCTGGGCACCGTATGCCATGCGCCCTCAACCGTGACATCGCCTAGAATACGTTCTTTTAGAAATCCACTGTGCCTGCTTATTCATCTCTTGTGATCTCTTTTATATTTTCTGCTCCTCTCCATTTTTCCCTTAGTAGAAAAGTTTTATCAAAAGATACTTTTAAGAGCAAATTTTCAACACCGGATACCAGTGATGTGGATTCTGTTGATATAAGAACAGATGAAGTGGTCATCTGTCACAAATAATTGAAATACTGGGAAATGAACCAAATATCAGTAAACTGGGCTTTCTTTTAGATGAAATTTTACATATATTTAAAAATTTTTGCAAAAATATGTAGTGCCATAAAACTTGTACTTTAAGCAGATAAAATTAGGCCAAAATTTTATACAAAATAATGTAAAACATAAATCTGAAGACAACTGATTTGGAGAAAATGTAATAAGCCAAAATATTTCAGCATTTAACTCTTTTTCGTGGAGGTGATTTGAATTTTTTCCATAACATTTATTTTTTTTCTTATTTTGCAGGTTTGATTATCATAGAAATATTTGTGTGTTTTAAAAAATGTGCCTTCCTTTCCACTTCTGTTTTGTAATGCTTTTGAAAGCTATCAGCTATTAGTTCTAGCTAATTTTTGAAGGAGGTTTTGGTTCTTGAAGTAACTACATTTCTATAGATACACATACCATATATTAAAATCTCTACAAATAATGTTAAAACAGTTTAAGTAAGCGAGATGTATAGTAGTTATTATGAATAAAACTCATTCATTTTCTGTTTATATGCGTATTTCTCCCCATTCAACATTTTTAAAATAACCTCATTAACAAAATTTTATTCTCATCTGTACATTTGGGACGAATAAATTTCCTTATCTTTATTTCCCACTGATATTCCCTCCCTCCTAGATATTTCAGAACTACCACAGCAATCATACTGAAAAAAAATAAATAAATAAGAAGGAGAAAAGCAGCTCTCAGATAAAAAGACTTTTTTGCCTTTCACTTTTAATACAGTACAACTAACATTTACTCACTAACTTCTTCAGGTCACATGTTGAAGAAATGAACACAAACAAATCACCTGTATTTTGTGGCACATTGCATGTCTTTTAATATTTCAACATTTTATTATGCATAACTGTAATTCTCTCAGGCATGCTATAAACTACTCCAGGACAAAAACTATGTTGATTTTTTTGTCTTTGTATTTCTTGTGCCCGACAAATATCTGTGTTTCTGAGTGACCCAATGAGTAAATGGACAGAAAACAAAAGCAATCTATCTTCCAGGAGAATCGTGCTCCAACACCATAGTAGATATCGAAAACTTTGGTATACGTGCTAGCGAAGTGAGCACAGATATCAAAAACTTCAGATAAGGAGACTTAGTCTCTTGTTCTGTGCAGAAGTAACAGGCTTTATTTCATTCATTGCCTAAATCTTAAAAAATGCAAGTAAACGTAAATGAGAGAAATGTAGTTACTGTTTGTTTAATTTTCACTTATAAGTTAATTGTACATTTGAAGCAACTTTGGAAGAATTACGGCATCATTTTACTAAAAATTACTTCATTCTTCATGGGATTTTGTTTGTTTTAAATAAACTCTAGGCAAATAACAGCCAACTACATATCCACATCTCTACTGGTCGTCAATTTGCGAAAACAAATTTGTTTGTGCAACACAGAGACAATCCATGAGGTACTCCTTGTAATGTTTTTCTTCTTGTTATTCCCTAGATAATCATGTCATTATTGCTGTTTTTACAGTGAGACTAACATGGGGCAGGAAGTTACCTGAGTATAACTAACTGATAATAAAGAAGTGGTGAAAAAATGACACAAAGAATTCTGCTCGTCACATTAAGAAATGTCACCCCCAGGAAAATAAAACTGAGCGCATAGTGTGTACTGCCTATATCTGCTTATATCCCCTGGGCCGGGCTGAAAATAATATTATTTATGTCTCTCACCGCTCTGGCTTACTGATCTTCCTTAGACCTCTTGACCGTCAATAATTCTGTTTGGAGTGGGGGGTACCTTTTCTCTTTCCAAGCTGAAAGAAAGATACAAGCTTGTTTTCTCCTTCCCTCCAGGACACGAAAGAAGAAAAACAGCAGTTAAAAGAAACTCTTTTAAAAAGCAACTGACATAAAAAGAGGAAACAGACAGAGGACGTGGAAAGAATTAAAATGTTTGCTCATTTTATAAGAAATTTAATGCCTTGGAATAGAGATTACTTTACCAAAGAACAGTTATCATATGTATTGTAAAGATGAATTCTGCCCTATTAAAAAGATAATAGAAACCTCAAGACCTTAACAGATTACAATAAGTAGCAGAGGCTCCTATATATTCATAAGAACATGAGTCTGATTTTCAGAAATAGACAACGATGGCAGGTCCGATGGGGAATTGCCCCGAAGATTCTTGTTGTCTGGTGTGGGACCATCTCTCTTTTTTTCTCTGCAATTCAAACCAATTAAGGCCGTGAGATTGCCAGTGTGACATCTTCGACAATTGTAAATGTAGCACCATTTTGTGGATGCACAGATTCCGGATACCAGTTTATTTCGTTTTCACAAAAAATAAAGTTATTTCAAAATCTCTGTCCTTTCTAGATTAATATCTTGTTTCCCTACTAATTCTTTTTTTTTTATATTTTGACAGAATCTATATAATCAAAAGAATTGAGGCTGTGTATTCTTTTGCTTAAAGTCAAACTAGTAACCTAAAAGAAATATAATTTCTGACCATGTTCTTACTTGATTCCGAAGGGCTGAAAGTCTGAAAAAACTCCAAATAAATGCACATGAGTCTGCCGCGCAGAATAATAGGCACACCCATGTGTCTGTTGTTTGGAACTGGCACGCTCTGCTAATCAACCACATTCCTTGTCTTGTGCATTTCTATAAAAGATACTGTGGACATCATTGAATTCACAATGTGCTTTTCCCACTAGTCTGAAAATATTATAAAGCTAGTGAGAAGCTCTGTGATTAAAACAGAGAAGCTTTTTGTATTTCTTTATTTTTTCAATGCAATGTGTCATGTGGATGTTTTCACGTTTCTTAAGGATTATCTAAAACATACAGGTAAAGTTGGTCCATTTGTGTACATTTCCATCTTACGCATATGTGAACCACTCTGAATCAAAAGCAAATTGCATGGTTTCAATTTGAGAATCTGCTGCACTGGGAGAGAAATTTAAGAAAAACTATGATTTTTGAATCTGAGGCATAATACATAACAAAAGTTAGATTCAAAATTCTCCTGATAGACAGCAAGTATGAAGAAAAATAAAAACAAAGAAATATAAAAATCCAGTAGCATTTTCACTGAATGCTTTTGTTTTAATGAAACACACACAAATATACTACATTTAACTATCCATATCTCTTCCACTTTTGATTTAGAAATTTCAAGAATATATTCAAATCACAAAGGGAAAATTAAGGCTGACTTGGAACTCAGTACCTTTTGAAATTATTCTTTCAGGTTAATGGTTTAGCAAGATGAATAGCTTTCCATGGTAGAAAACAAACACCTCAGCCAGGAGTCTGATGAGCTCAATGAGATTCTCAGGAGCCAAATACAGCACATAGAACATCTGGCTATAGTTGTTATAACAATAATTCAAAGATTGTACTGAATACTATATAAAAAGCCAACAATCAAAGCCAACAATTGCATTTCTTCAAATGCAATGTCTATTCAAACAAGATGATCACAGGAGGTATAGTAAGATGTAGAAGAGATCTGAGGAGAATATTGTCTTCAGAGTCTAGGTAAGACGCACGCTTTTGTTTTCCGAGAAGCATACATAGACCATTCCCCCCACTATTCTGTAGTTTAGCTCTTTTACAACAATGGCCAAACTAAGCGAAGTAGACAGAGCAGTCTGACAGATTTTAGCCTCTGGTAGCTTAAATTTAAAGAAAGTAGCTATTGAAATAATAATTTGTTCCCAAACTATAGTCTGGGACAAAATTAAGAAGACAGACAATAAAGGTGGAAATATACGTCACAAAAATGACATTGGTAAATATTAATAGGAAGCTAGAAAATTCATTCCTACCACAACTGTAAAACAACTTTGAAGAAATCTTCTACATGTAGACTGCTTATTTGAAAAACTGAATAAAATAGGGAAAAATAAAGCTTCCTCTTGCCATCAGCACTATCATTTCTGGTTCTTTGAAGTGGCTGCCAGGTTTACATCTCATTAACCGATCCACACAGAATCATTAAGGCTGGAGGGCTAATAAATGCTTCTCTGTCTCACAATACCTATTAAAGCAATCCACACATCTTTAATGTTGTGTAACTTCCAATTAATTTTTTTAAGGTCAGCCTGTCACATTGCAGTCAACACTAGTATTGTCAAGTCTACTAGCTTGTGAATAAATGTCTGCAAGATCTATATTCTGAACACCTCTCAAGTTTGGTAGTGTGTGACAGGTACCATGGCCAGGCTTACCCTCATTTTTATGGAAAATATGCTTAGAAATAATTTATAATAATAATATATCATAAACAGAACTAAAGTAGTAGGTATGTAAAGATGTGTTTTACTGTACAGTTCCTCAATTTTACAGCTAATAAGAGCAATTCATGCAATTGATTTTGTACATTGAGTGATATCTACAATTTTTTAAAAGGTAAAACAGATACTACTGTTAGGCATCTTTCCTCATATATTTTTTAATATGCTTTAAAATGTATATTTCTATAAAAACATGTAATCATAAGAGGCAATAATAGACTAAATCTTCCTATACACAATTTTTCAAAACAGCTAAGGAGCTGAAAAGACCCTCTTAGCTACTATTTCTTCAAATGCAATGTCAAAACAATTCTGTATAATTTCTGGAAAATAATGATTACAAAATTATGTTTAGAAATCAAGTACAAAGTGTATGTTGTGCAATTACATGATATAATGAACATATGATAAAATTTTTCAGAGTTTGTAGTGTTGATAATCACTCAAAATATGACCAACAAAGTGCATAATTAGATTATAGAGTTCAGTCAATAACTTCATTGCGAATGATAAAGTTTTATATACATAAACTGGTTTTTTCTGTAACAGCACAGATACTGATTACCCAAATTGTTCTTACATATGTTTATTTACTGAGTATAAACCATATTATCCCAGCAAATGTTGAGGTTGTGTATGTAAGAGTTTTAATTTTAATGTTTTGAGGGGTTCTCATTGTGCTGTATTTTAAAACTTAGATGCAGTTGTGTTTATTGTATAATGTCAAAATTAAAATGAACAAAATTTAAGGGCAAAAACCAAAATTGTCACCTTGTAAGAGCAGTGAGACTTTGTCAATCTCAGGACTGCAGCATTAGGACTAAGACAGACTTATAAAAAGTACCTAAAACATTTATCAACCCTGTATGAAATAATACTTGTGTGAAATAGCAGTGCTTTGCACATGGACAGAGAGAATAGGAAAACCGAGGTGTCTTAGGGTGATAAATGAGAAAGAAAATGCTCCAGATGGATGTATTTATTCGTTGTAGACAAAATAACTTTATACTTCCCATGTATAAAGACAGAATAACTCAGTCTTTTATTCAGTGGGTGAAAATTAAACCATGTTTAAATGGAGTCTTATTTTGGTCAAAACACATTTTATATGCAAAGTAGCAATTAAAACAGTTTGAACATTCCAATTTCCATAGATTCTAAGCAAATACCAAAAGCAAACAAAAGCCAATATATGCTTAAATCTAAACACTGGGTTGTTCTAGTTTATAAGTTTCAACCACCACTCAGATCCAGGAAAATATGCTATATTGATAAAAATATCTTAGTTTCTCTGTAAAAGAAGAAGAGATATTGTCAGTGAATTAGAAATCATGGTGAATCCCTGATAGATGAAAAGAAGACAGAATTGGATTACAGGAGGAAGCCTCAGAACAAGCAAAAGAACAGTTCTGAAAGTATTACAGAGACTATGAAACAGGCTTGCTGTCTATTTCCTGCCAAGTAGCCGAAAACCATCAAGTTTATGTTTAGTCTACATAAGCATTCACTTGAACACATATATGTTTACATATGTTAAGTAACTGTTACGTATAATGTCTGTTATATATACATATCATTTTAAAAAAACATAATCAAACCTCCTAGATAACCGAGTGGTAGCAGTGGGAGAAAGCAGAAAAGTTAGAGACAGTGTGTTTTCTTTGGGAGAGTGGAGCTATCTTCTTTGGCACTAGACATTAACAGAAAAATGAAATACTCAGTATGTGTTTATATTACAAGGAGATTTTGAATTCGGCAAAGCTGAAGCAAAGATTTAATGGTTTGGAATAATCAAAAACAAACAGCATTTTACATCATAAATATATCTTAAAATGTGCTGTGGTTTAGATCAAGAATGCAAACCCAATCAAAATACCAAGAGCATTTCTCATAGAAGATAATACCAAAATTCAAATGGAACAGAAGAGACCCAGAATAGCAAACAATCCTGAGCAACAAAAGCAGTACAGGAGGCATCACAGTCCTGGATTTCAAGTTATGCTACAAAGCTATTGTGATAAAAACAGCATGGTACTGGCAAAAAAAAAACAGACTTGTGGATCAATGGAACAGAACAGAAGATGTGAAACAGTCCCAGGCACATTCTGCTATTTGATTTTGACAAAGGGGCCACACACATACACTGGAGAAAAGACATCTACCTTACTCAATGGTGTTAGGAAAATTGAATATCCACATGCAGAAGACTGAGTATTGCTTCCATTTAATTTCTTACATCTATATTCTTGCATATGAAAGGCAATATAAAAAATATACTACATTTCGGTAGGAGTATAAATACATGTGCATGCATATATGCACTTTTATGCACAAAAACAGTACATGTTTAAATGGTTGGCTTAATTAGCACACCATTCCCAAGAATTTCTGCTTAATATGGGGCTGATTCTAGGAGATACCCTGGGCTTGTTGGTTTTGACAGTAATGTCCATTCTATCTAGAGATTGATGTGGACACCCAGTATTTTCTTACTATGTAGACTGGACAATGCTCTTCCTAGTTTATTAATTCTTAAATTATTCCCTCCAAATTTTTCTTTATACAGTGATTATTTTGGACTTCACAGGTCTATCTTGTAGTTCATTTACTTCCTGGATATTTCCATACTGTATTTTTGATACTGCATAGGTCTTGATGCCCATGGTTTTTCCCTTCTTGATCATATATTGAGATTCTTGGACATACTGTCACCTAATTTTTTTTTTTTTTGCAAATGCTATCTATGGGACTGTGCCTTTGCTCTCTTACTTGCTCTCACTGTATTGATGGAGGCATTGAGAAATACTCTATATCCTCACCACTACATATTTCTACACAGAATCTCCTTTCAGAAATGAAAGTACACTTATTAAATAGATCTCTGCTGTCTACTAAAGTGCTGTCTACCCATATATAACAATTATGTTTAAATTCAAATTTAAATAAAATTAAACATCAATTCCACATTCACATTAGCAATGTTTCAAGTGCTTAATAACTACGTGGAATTACAGAGTGGCATAACAGATAGGGATGTCCCCATTATCACAGAAAGTCTTACCACGTAGGGCTGGGTTACAGAAGAGCTCTTTTAAATACTTTTCTTACATTTATCATGGCATTTGTTTTAGACATTCAGTGCATTGTATCTTACTCATTTAAAACAACTAATAAACATTATATACTTGACCCTTGGTAGGAAGAGTTTAATTCATATTTTCTTTACACTATCCTTTGAAATAGAGATTATCAATTTTATTATCACTACTGTAATTTTACAGATAGAGACTCTGGGGGTTAATTCCACGCAATTAGTGAAAGATCTGAGCTTGCCTGGATCTATACTTCCAAATTTAGGATATTTTTTAGTTCTACTCTGCAATCATTTGTACAGTAAAATAAAACGTGATACATACCAAAATAAAGTCCAATTCCTTTGTATTCACCTGTTTGTTTCTCAAGCAATATTCTAATATATAATTTGGGCAAAGAGGATGTGCAGTGGCCTCATTCAGAATAAATATTAATTTTACCTCCTTCTTTATGTCTATCTGCACTACCAGTTTAAAATTTATAGATGAGTTTCCTGATTTAAATTTTCTACAGCAAAGACTTTCCTAGAGTCTGCCAGTCTATGGTCAATGGAAAAAACTGAAGTTTAGAAATCTGGGACTTGATCTGGAGGCTGTTAACTCACTTAAAATGCACCAAGCCCCTAAAGCAATCCTTGAAAGAATGGAAGCTGTGGTCAAAGTCAGTGCTACCAATTGTGAGATCACAGTTTCATCAGGCATTAATTAAATATTCCAAGGTATTCTTTTTAGAATGTGGTAGTGCATCTTAAAATATTCAACTATTAGAAATATTTTTATCTTCTCTAGTTCAGAGGACTCAAAATAATCTTTGCTATTTTTATTTTTATATTTGATTCGTGAAGTATATAAATTACCCTCCATTCAGTGTTCATTATAACATGTATATGAACTGATTTTGTGGTATATTGTATGCATGTATTTCTAGTCCTATAATTATGATGCTGAAAACTTTTAACATCATAGAGGCAATGTATTACAGTAGTGTATGAGATTTAAAAGATCTCTTGTGGAACTTTAGTAAGATATTTAATTTTAGAGAAAACAAACTTTTCTTTCAAAAACAACATTCTATATGGTTACTAAGGAAATACCTGGATTTATCCCTTTTCTCCAGAAAGGTAAAAATTAACTAACTTGTCTTGCCTTTGTTTGCAATATGTTATACATTTTCAATCCATTTTAATTGAAGGAGCACTTTGTAGAAAGTGTGCGTTGAATATTTTTCAGGTTATAAGTACAAGGAATAATGCCTAATTTCCTTTGCCCTATGCTATAAAAATCAATGCTTGAATATATTAATAACATAAATCTTTATAAAATCATAATAATTGCTATTATGAAATTATAATCACTGAAAATTATAAATTTCTACTGAATGCATTTAAGAAATAGAAGTGTAAAGACTGGAACAACATTTTGAGTCCACTCAGAAGAGTCTGTTTCTCAAGTACTTAAAAACAATTAATGAATGAATGGAAGTTTGAAGGTATAGTCACTTTGATGATCAAAAACTCCTGTAAAATTACATAAAGGGAATCTAAAAATAAGTTATTGCTTCTTTATTATTACTTTTTAGGAAGGAAATAAAGTTGACAGAAAATTATAAAAAGTTGTATAGAATATGGAAAATTATGAATAAACCTGCTGTAAATAGGGAGGGAGAGAACAGAGGGGAGAGGTGGGGGAGAGGGGGGAGAACCAAGATGCATCATGTACAGGTACAAAATGAATGTGATGAATGTGACCGTTGTATGTAAAATGTACCAATACATGTTCTTGGTTTAAAATAAAATAAAAAATTATATAGAACAGAATTAATAGAGTTTCTCAAACTGCTTTTAAAGATACAAAAAAACAAAAGATAAAGCATTTTAAAGAACCAAAATATAAAATTGTTAGTATTCTATTTATAAGTTACACTGAAAGAGGTCCTGTAAGATATGGGCATTTTTGAATAAAATAAAATAAATATAGTTTACAAAGTAAATACTATGGCCAGGATGTCCTGTCTTCAAATATCTATTTCTCGATCACAGGTGTAGAATCTATAGACCTGCCACAGAAGTGAGCCAGAACTCTCTCATATTTTTGCTTTGACCTCCTCTCTTTACAAACCTAAAATAATACAGTGTAAACACTTTTAAAAATGAAATAATGCTCAGTACCCTCTTGTTATGGTATTTGAAACGTATGAATGTTGATGAAAAATATGTTCTCTCTTTCCTTCACATATTATTTTACTTACCATTGGATTCAGTAATTTTAAAAAAGCAAACCTCTTTAAGTAGAGAACATATTTGTGCCAAGTTACAAAGCATGGTGATTGTTAGTTATTGTTATTTTTCTCTGCATTTTAAAAGTTACCTTTCCATTATTAAAGACACATTACTATTCTGATGCTTTATAAATTAATTCTTATTGTATTATCCATCAATATTTCTAAATAAATCAAGGTTTTAAGAATTCAATAAGGAAGGCTAAAAGCATTAATATTTGCTGCACACAAAATGTGTTTAATACAGTTTCAAAATTATCTCCAAACAAATAAAACGATTAAAGTTTTTTTTTTTTCTTTGAGGTTAGCATAAGGACATTCTAGGTATCAAGGGAGAGGGGGGCCAAAGAATTGAAAGGACACATCTCCTTCCATATCAAAACTTTGCAGACCCCTGAGGCGGAGTAGGGCCAGAAGGGCTGTGCAGCTACCCAAGAGTTAGTCCATCATGCTTTTCGGTTTTCATTTTTTTTTCCTAACTGAATTGATGTTTACTTACAAACTTTGTCCCCCACTCCCGATATGCCTGATTTTTGGCTGACAGCAAGTTTAATCAGTATCTGAAATTGAATGACAATGAACGCTTCAAATACTCCTTTCTCTTGTTAGGTCTCGGAAGAAGACAAGAATTTCTGACTGTTGATTCCAAGTAAGTTCTTTCTATGCACATGTCATTTTCAGTGTTTGAAATGTGCCTGGAAAGTGGAATAAACAGTATCTACAGATACAGTGTGTGAGTTTGTTCAAAGTATACAACAATCTGAAACCTCTGATATCATAATGGTTCTTGAACATGTTTAGGTACAAACAAAGTATACTCAGTCAATCTTGGAAAACTGTTTCTTTAACCTCAGAAGTTTGCAATCAATGAAAGCAAGATAATTCATAATAAATATGACACTCCTATTCATTTTATGGTACTATGCTTTCCTTTTTCATTTTACTTTTTAAAGTGGAGTTATATAAAGATTTGCACATTTGAAAATTCTCACCAGACAATAGCTTTAAAATAGCCACAATACAATAAAGAGTCAGGAAGTTTTCAAAGTACTTTCTAATAGCACAGGGAAGTTAGCAAATAGGAGATTAACATTTGATGTGACAGGCTTGTATCTATCTATTCACTATGCTTTACGGCAAGATTACTTTGTGATAGTGGTGGTGATGTTGTTGTTTTCCACTGAATTTTATCCAGCAGTATCTGTGCAATTTTTCATATTTTGGCAAGAAATGAAAACAACCTGGGTTAATATGAGGCTTCCTGTCAATTTTGCTGATTTCCTAGTATACTTGACAGTGTGAATATTCACAAAAAGCATTTCATATGCAATACTTACCAGATTTATTTTAAAATGGAATTTTTTTTTACAGGAAGAATCAGGGAAACATTCATCTGAATACATTGTAGAACAGTGGACTAAGGAATGATTTCAAAACCTATCATATTCATTTTTATATGTCTCATATCTGGGTTTTATTGCCCCTTCCCCTCAATTTCAGTAGGAACTTTGTGGGGAAATCATCTCTGAACTGTCGTGCATATATTTTTAATTTTTCAGTAGTATCCATATTTAATCTGAATGAATTATTGCAAAAATATATTGTATAAACATTCTAAATTAGAAGTGTATAGAAACACTTCTCTGAAATTTTTTATTTTCAATGTTTTTGCTAAATTTCTTTATTTAGGAAAATTGAATACAATAAAATCGGAAGATAAAAGCTATGTGAAAGTAGTACAGAAATTAATATGGCCTTTCAAATAGCAGAAGGAGAAAGCCTAGAGAATGTTTTAAAAATGTGCTACTAATGCCCATCTCCAGAAGCGGAGGTAGTGAAGCTCTGTTTTTCCTATTTACAAAATAGCAGTTAAATAACCACTTATACTCCTAAGAGTATATGTCTCGAAAAGAAAAATAAAAATAGTAAAATCAACAGGTTTTTTTATTTTGATAGAATCATTCTTTTGTTTAAAGGCATCCTGGTACATTTTCAGGAATTATTTCATCTAATTCCTAGCAAATACAGAGAATAATGGGTAAATTACTTTAAGTTCATTAGCTTTACCAGTTTTTCATTTTCCACAATGCAAAGTGTCATAATTCTGTAGATATTCTTCTGTTGTATTTGCTAATGAACAAAAATTTGAGGATGGGAAAGAGATTAAATTCAATTCTGGTGTAGATATAGTATCTTTAAGACTGATGATTATTTAGGCATATTAAATTTACTTGGCAGTATATCAAATTATTATTTCCTTTCATTTATATTTTGCTGGTTTATAATTAGTGTAAATTTATTGAACTTCATATAAACATTGGCACATACTAGTGAATAAAGATTACATAGTCTCTGCCATTCTGAATTTTAAGTGTCATGAGAAAGCCAATAATTTACAGAATATAAATATATGATTAGGAACTATCGTAAATTAAGGGACAAACTTTTAATACTGGGATGGAAATGCAATGAGAATATGGCCTTCCTGATACATAAAACAGTATCAAAAAGTGGGAATTAACTGGAAATTGGATTTGTTATCAATTGGTCATGGCACTTGCCTACATGATAATAGTAAAACTAGAATGAAGAGGAGGCAGAGAGCAAGGTCAGGAGGGGGCAAAAATAATGATACCTTATGTTGTTTCTAAAGGTAACAAGAACAGACCACTCAAAGACGACATGATATGACATCTTTATGGATTTCATGCTAGTAAAAACAGCCTCTTCCTCTACAGCTTCCATAGTGTAAAAGATCTCCAAAATAAATTGCAGTTTTCCTGGGAGAAAAAAAGTCCTAATGCATGTGCACTGTAGCTTAACATAAAGCACACCATCTGCTGCTTGCTTTTTATTTGGCAATGATCTATAATGACACATTATAACAGATTTTATCTGTTAATTACTAAGTAGCAAAAGTGATTCCACTCTCAAATTCAACAGAGCAAAATAAAACAGTTACTGTGATAGGAAAAATATTCCTTAAAATTGAAAAATTAATGCGGAATTCATTTGTTTTGTATATTCCTATTCCTCACTATATTAAATTTGTTTAATTCTTTACATTTCTATTTTTAATTTGTATGTATTTTCATGACAGTACAGTACTTACTATGTGTTAAAGGTACATATGTGAAATATTAAAATACATATCTACCACAATAACTTCATATGCTTTACTTTTATAGTTTATGTAAATCTATTTTTTAAAGGGCTCATCTTTGTCCTGAGAAGCCAGAAGAAAAGTTCAAAATATACTTAAAACATGAATTTTTCTCCTGAAACCTACAGAAAGGCAAAGAATCGAACTAGAAATGATAATGTATGACATTAGGACACATGACCCAGAAGATCACTCTTCAGGAAATCTCTAAATAATTATCTTTATCAACTAAATTTCAAGCGTTCTGATGGAGGTTTTCTGTTGTTTTTGTTGTTATATATTTGTTTTAATCAAACTTCATAGACGATTTGGAAATATATTTTCTTCACTTGAAGCTTAATGGAAGGAGGAAGATTCATTGGAACACATGTCAACATTTTCACTATTTTTAAAGACATCATTAACACTGATGGGTACCCTATCTGCTGGAGGTTGTCACTTGCAAGTTTCACACAAAGCAGTTTTGTTGTCTTAAACTTTTAAATTCAAAGGGTTGAACCTGAGATCATGAAGTTACATAAATTAATGCAAAAAAAGTTTTCAAAAGTCACAGTGAAATCAAGTTTAATACTAGATCTACATTTTATTGCAATTAGAGACCATAGAATACAATTAAAAACCATTCTAAACAATTTTATGTTGGTGCTCAGAGATAAGCATCCTCATGAGACTGTGGATCAAGTAGCAATTTGGTGAATTAACGGAAATTTCTTGTTTATTCCGAGATTATCTGGATAATTTTAGCCTATTTAGCAAAAGGCTGGCAGACAGCACTTTTCCCCCACATATTTATATCTGCTTGTCATTTTCTACTTGATCATTGAACTCCTGGTCTGAGCCCCGCACACAAATCCCTGGAATGGACACATCACCGAATTTACCGTGGGACCAGGCGTGTGCAGGAAGCTAAAGCAACCCAGGAAATCTACCTCAGTTACAGAGCAACAGATCATTTTATTCACACTCAGAACATAATTCTTATCATATCTAGGGATTAATACAATGCTATAATGACACCCTTTTTACTACATTATGAAATTAGTTGATTAAAATGAAAATGAAAAAGGAAATAGAACTTGTTTAACAAGCATTAATATCAACGTATTAAAAATTGTTGAGTCCTCCTAATCACAAGTGAAACCCATCTAGATCTGTATTTGGCTCTGCCTTATTTCACATTGACCAATCGATCATTAAATAGTCTATTTACAGAAAATCAAATATTCTATCTTCTTTAAAAAGCCTGGCTGGAGATTTAGCTCAGTGGTTAGAGTGCTCGCCTCACAAGCACAAGACCCTGGGTTTGATCCCCACCACCAAAAAAAAAAAAAAACCCCGCAATGTATATTCTGTTTTTATACATACATACGTACCTACATAGAGATATACACACACATAGATACAGATATGGATATAGATGTACAAATATAATGTCACTACCCTAACAGTTAGTTGTGACCACAATACTAGGCTCTGAGCTGTAAGTCAAAGTAAGAGGTTCAATTTGTCAAAAAAAAAAAAAAAAAAAAAACAAACTGGCCATTCCCTCCACGTCTGCTGCTCAGAGCAACCTAAGCAATATGGTCGCAGAGTCAGCCATGTTGGCCCCAGAGGTGGAAGCCACGTCAGGCAGGGCTCCCTCATCAACTGATCACCACTTAAGGACCACAGACATGTATTTTATAATATATAAAAATTATGTATTATTTAAAGCACAGAATTTGTTATTATAATCATTTTCTGAATTATTCCAAATGAAAAAATAAAAATTTGAAAACCCAAGTTTTGTAGCCTTATAATTTACGGAGGCAGTTCAAATGTTATCAGACAATTTGAGTATTTTAATTAACTGTGGAGAAATTCATTCAGGGTGATTTTAGAATTCATGTCCCGAAATTCTCCATTCTGCATAGCAATTCTTCATTCCAAAATTTAAGCCAATCAGTGGCAACCATCTGTTGAGCTTTGACAATAAACAATAAGTACATAATAACATTTGAATTACGGAATACTTTGTTAATTACACTTTCATGTAGGTAACTTGTTGAACAACATTTTAAAATAAATAATAACATCTACTTGGATAAAAAATATATTAAATTATTCTGAGTTTTTAACTTAACTAAATTTTAAATTTTTTATCTCAAAGAATAAAGCAATGTAGAATAAAATCTTCAAGTCAAAACTTCTGAAGTATAGATATGTAAATAAAGAACAATCTATAGTTATTTTATACTCTATCTGTATTAACAACCACCAATAATTATTCAAAGATTAATATGAAAAATAGCTTTAAACATCAGCTTATATTTTCTAGTAGATATGCAAGTCTCAGGTATAAGTCCATATATCCAGAAAATAATACCTTCATTATATATATATACATACATACATACATATATATATATATATATATATATATATTTTTTTTTTTTTTTTTTGGTGCCGGGGATCAAACTCAGGGCCTTATGCTTGCTAGGCAAGTGCTCTATCACTTGAGCTAAATCTCCAACCCCCAGAGAAAAATTTTAAATTTCCAATAGTGTATACTTATTTATATTCCCATTACTTACTGACACTATTAGACCCTATGAAATTTTCCTTCTCTTTTAATATTTGTATCAATTATTTATTGTCTGTATTTAGACTTTTAAATTAAGTATGTTACCTCATGTTTTCTTAAATTTTTAAAATAAATCATTTCTTTGTATGTAAATTTATTAAACTGATTACTTCTACTTTCTATCTTCATTTCTGTTTTTTTATTTTTTTGTTTGTTTTGTTTTTTATTTCTTAATAGTTTATTTAGGTTGATTAAGTGGAACTTGAGTTGATTTATTTTCAATTTTTAAATCTGGGTTTTTTTGGATAGATTTTAGAGCTATGAATTTTCTTGCAATCACTAATTTAAATGTATTTCACAAATTTCATTATGTGATGCTTTCATGTCTGTTATTTTTGTTACTAAAGAAATTCTTTGGTCTTCTACTACCCCCTTTCTCTAAGGGTTATGTGGAAGGAGGTATTTATTTTCTAGGGACAAAGCCCTTATCTTATTTGCATATTGTTACTGATTATCGTGTCTATCTTGTTTGGATCTGGGACTGTTGCTTGCAATAGCTCTCTAGTTGTTTTCAGAAGTTCTCTACTTTGCTTAATGACATTATATTTCCTACATTAACATTTCTATGTGTGTCTCACACGCACTTGAGAAAAAGTTGCACTTTATATACTCTAGTTAGGAGGTCTGTGGGGATGTGTGCATGTGTGTGTGTGTGTGTGTGTGTGTCTCATCTGCTAATAGACTGAAGTGTTTAGACAGCATGCCTCCCTTATTTTCTGTACATACTGGGTATTTGTTAAAGTCACCCATAGTTCATTTGTTAACCAGTATGTTTCCTTTCTCATTTGCAGAGGATCTGCCTCCCTATTTTGTAATATCTACCTTTGATTTTGCTCTTTATTTTTACTTTGGGTTTCTCACAGAAGAGAAACCATGAAATAATTATGCTTGTGTGTCTGATTTACTTTACTTAATATTATGGTCTCAAGGTGCACTAATTTTCCTACAAATGACTCAAATGTATCATATTTTATGGCTGTATAGCACTCATCATGCATATATGTCATGTTTCTTTAACCATCCATCCATCGATGGACATATTGGCTGCTTCCAAGATTTAGCTGTCATGAGTTATCCTGACAAAACATGGGTATGCATGTATCACTGTAGAATGATGCCCTTAAAACTGTGGGAAAGATACTTAGAAGGGGAATAACTGGGTCAAGGAGAATTTCTGTTTTTAGATTTTTTAGGAATTTCTCTATTGATTTCAACAGTGGTTATACTAACTTCTGTTCTCAGGAGAAGGACAAGCAACCCAAGTCATATTCAGCCATCTAATATTTGACAAAGGGGCAAAAAATTTATGCTAGAGGAAAGACAGCCTCTTTAACAAACGATGCTGGGAAAACTGACCACACGCATACAAAAGATTGAATATAGGCCAATATTTCTGACCATTATTAAGACAAAATCAAAATAGATCAAAGACCTAGATAATGAAAGGTATAAAGGTAAAACTTTTGAAAACACAGGCATAGGTAAGGACGTTTTGAACTAAATCTCAATTGCAAAAGCTATAATATCAAGAATCAACAAATAGGATTATTTCAAATTAAAGCAAAGGAAACAAGTGACAAAGTGAAGAGACAACCTACAGAATGGGAAAAATTTTGCCAGTACACCTTTGACGAAGGACTAATGTCTTGAATATATAAAGAACTCAAAAATAAGTTAGACCCCCCAATAAATGAAAAATCTAATCAAAAAAGCAACTGAAATAAATACTTCTCAGAAGAACAACAAATGGTCAACCAATGCATAGAAAAAAAGTGTTCAACATTATTTGCCTTCAGAGAAATGCGAATTAAAATAAAACTCAAATTTGTCTTACTCAGAAAGAATGAGTATTATTGAGAAATCAAATAATGTGCATGAGGATGCAAGGGGGAAAGGAACAATTAGGTATTCATTTTAACCCATTCCAAAGAATGTGTTTGTCTTTTTGTTGCCTCTCTTTCCGTGTATCATTCACCAGTATGATGTTGTCTGTCCATCCAAAATACACTTGTACCTTAGGAATCCTTTCCATACAATCTTTATAATTACATATTGAATGATCTTTCATTTTCTGCTGATTATCTGGGTTAATTTTAGAGTCTGACAGTTGACCTCTTCCCCATTCCATGGAGGTAGCTAATAGTAGTTTGCTGCTATTTTTAAGAGTTTTGTTCACCTGCTTCTTTGCTTCATTTTTCTTTTAAAGCAAGTGTATTTGAAATTACCTTTAGTGACAGTGTGGATTTTATGTATTTGAGTTTGCTTTCTTATTTACCTGTTGTGTTTGAATAAGAATTTGAATTATTATTTTCTCACCTACCAAGAACTCTTGCCAATTTGCCAGTTGCTTTAGCCATGCAGGAAAACTGAAGAGTTGTTTTGAAGATGTGAAGGATATTAATACATTTAATTTTTCTTCTGTTTCATTGTTTCTTGAATATTGTATTCATTTAAAATTTAAGCTCCTAAAGTTAAGGATTATGAATTATGAATTATCCTCATGCTGCCAAAAGATTGCTTTAAGTTTCATATAGTGCTCTCTAGTAAAAACAAAATGGAAATACAAAATAGAAATAAAATAGAAATATCCTATTTGGTGTTAAAGTACAGAAATAAAGTTTCGGGAATACATTTACACACAGAGAGAATATATAGTACAGTATATGTTAATATAGAGCTCATTTTTTCCCTTTGTAATTAATTGATTTCTTTGGATATTCTCTAAAGGAAAGAATAAACACTTTATAGTTTACTCATTAATTATGTATTGACATGGTTTATATAATGATCATATGTGCCCCATAATACCTCAGATATATAAACAAAATATTTTAAAACATCCTTTTGTAAGCATTGTACAGTATTCTCACTTGCAACATAATGCAGACTCCAGGAAGTAAACAAATTATGCTTTCAAACCGAGTGCTTTGAAGAGTTTACTCAAAGAACCATATTCCTGGTGAGGAGGGATTAAGAAGACCTATAAAGCATAATGTGGTACTCTGGGGACTAATAAGAACAAAAAGTCTTTATAAGATCTAGGCAAATGGAGTAGTTGTATAAAAAGGATTTTTTGACACAAACTATGACTCTTACTAGAGGTAAACAACCAAAACCATATATGGCCTATGTGAAAGAAAACTAGGAAAATAATTACCCCTATATCCAGTTTTCTTTCTCTCTTCCCTGCTCCCAACCTCCTACTGGTTTCTCTCATTAGTCAACTGAAATCTGAAACAGGAGGGCAAAGCAGCTCACTGATGCAGTTCACAGGATCAGTGTCCTGAGGGAAAAGTCCGTCTTGGGGACAAACGAAAGAGATTCAGGACACCCATACAAGGTTTTCTTATTACAGAAAAGTTTATTGTGAATATCACAACATCAAAGTAAAAGCTCTTGTCAGAATAAAACTTTGCAATAAAGCAAGTATTACATTTTCCCATGTTGTTTCAATGAATATTGCCATCAGATTTACTTTACATCTTCATTCTTTTTGTTTTGCACAACCTCTATCCAATATTCCTCTAAATTTATGACTGAAGACAGCACACTCATTTGCAAGCTAATAAGACTGTGATAGGCAATAGATGGTTTGAAATGGAAAATGAAACTCTTTGCAATAACAACATACCAAAACCAGTTCAACATTTCCCATTTTACTTTGAAGAGACTAACTTCAAAGGCATAAATACATTTTGAATTTTATTTTGCTAGTTACCCCAGCACATAGTTTTAAAAAACCTTCATCCACTTTTTAGCTTATTCTCATGCAGAAAATTAAGATGAAAAAAAAGTATTTTGTGGAATACAGCACCTGTATAATCAGTCATGTGATTTCTAATTATTTAGAGTAATTGGCCATCTATTAATTATTAACAATAAGTTACAGAAAAATTATGCTAAGAGCTGGAAACCAAATGGCATTAAGTAAATATTTCAATCTAGATTTTGAATATTATGTTTCTAATATATTATCAGTGTATCTGCTACATGTATACCCTTTTCTAATTGTGATCATTGCTTAATTCTTTGATTTTCATATTTTTAACACTTGCTTATGTCAAATTGATTTAGGAGAGACAAATAGAAATAATTTGTGCTCTTATAAGCATTCAGAGTTGACAGGCAGATGTCTGAATTAGCAAAAACTAACCACGTCTAATAAAAAATGGGCAAATTTGGAAGTTGAGAAACCTGACAGAGGTGATTATTTCTATATCTTTATTATTATATCTATGGTACATAGATAATTAAAAATATACCTAAAAACCACCCATGGAAAGAAGGGAACAATAGATAGAAGACTCATGAAAATGGGTGTTGTCCTGCCTATGCCCTCTGCCTATGATAATAAGACAGTGAAATGCCCCCGTGTTACCGTATCTTTGTAGATAATGGCAGCTGGCCAGGGAGTAATCTTGAGCGGTAAGCTGTTTCTGTACCCAGATACTGTGCTAAATTACATGCCATCCAATGGTGCGCTTTGTCTCTCTCTTATATCCCTAAATAAATATTTCATCTGAAGATCAGTGTAAAAGTCATGGATTATAACGAACATGCAGAGGTGTGGGTTATTATTTGTCTAGTGAATCTATTTCAACTGCATCATGTCATGAATAATTGTCACATTATATTAAGCAATTGATAAAAGAATTATTCAAGGATAAAAGCTCAGATGTCACTCCATTTAAGGAACACTCCAAATATTCACCTTTTTAAAAAAAATAACACTATCATATATTCTTTGTTTGTGGGGGGGTGTGTGTGTGTGTGTGTGCATGCGTGTGAAATGCACTAGTCATAAGGATTTCTGAACACTTCATTTATCTTTTGAGGCAATTTACCTTTTATCTTCCATGTTTCATTATAAAATTTTTATATCTTTTCAGATATGCATCTTGACATAACAAAAGTCTGCCTGACATTTTTTCTCTAATTTGACTATAACCAAAACACAGAAAATATATCTTCCTGTATGTAGAATATATATATAGAAAGAGAGAGAGAGAGAGAGAAAGTTTCCTCATATAAAAATGTGACAATCTGACCATCCAAGTGTGGCTGACTTGGCTGTGGGGGCGGGGTGAATTGGACACAAGAACCTGTGCTTGCCACCTCTCACCGTATTCCTGGTTTTCAATCCATTTTAGCATATATGGCCTTAGGGATACTGCTGAATTTTACATACAAGGTTAAACCTTTGTTGAGAGCAAAACTTACTCACTTCAGTTAAGTTGGATAAGGAAAGATGAGAAGAGCGAGGCTGGTGGTACCTAGTGGACCACCCAGCTTGGCCCTCCAATCCTGTCTGAGAACGCAGAGCCTGTTCTTGTCTTATATCAACATTTGGCAAAAGGACAAATTTGGGAAAAGGACAAATGGAAGAGAGAATGAATTTCACTGACAACAATATTATTTTAACTTCTATTATTCTTAGCTTCTTTCTCCGTGTTAAGATACTACACAGACACAACTTATGGGAGGAGAGGTTTACATTGGCTTGCAGTTTTTAAAAGACTGAGTCCAAAAAAAAAAAAAATAAATAGAATAAAAGATTGAGTCCATATTCAGTAGGATCAAGGCAAGAGGGCGGAGTGAGTCTAACAGGCAAATCTGTTCACATCACAACAGCCAGGAATCAGAGAGAGAAGGGAGGAGCCCAGAGGGAGACACGGCCTTCCAGGTCACACCTCCAGAGACCTGCCTTTTCCATCCAGACCTGACCTCCGAACAGCACATTCAACTCTGAAAACTTTAGTGGATTAATCCACTGATTAGTCTCCTGCCTCCATGATCCACACACCCTCCCAAAGCTGCACAGTTGAATACATGATGCTCTTGCGAACACCCCACATCTAACTATCAGGAAAAGAGGCTGAGGTGGCATAAGCGATCAATCAAGACTGAAGCGTAGTACTTTTAACCTAACCTTGAAAGTGGCATATATTCACTTTTGCCACACAGTTTGAATTAAGTTAGTAGGTCCAACTCAAAAGGTAGAGTTAACACAAAGGCATGAATTCCAGACAGAATTAATTTAACAACATTTTAGTCCTCCATGGTGTCTCGACTGAACAGCATTGTAGTTCTAATTTTATAGCATTTTAGAATTATGTAACAAATTGGTATGTAATTATACACTCAAGTAGATAGACTATCTCTTTATCTTTCTCAGAGGGGAAAAACATCCGGGCCTTGGAGTCCACACGGGGGGAGGCTGCCTCAGGGTTGGATTCTCTAGTGGCCTCCGTGCAGCCGGACCTTGGGCCCCTGAGAACAAGGGGGATGGGCAACCACAAGCCACTGCGGGGGACCCAAAAACAGCAGACAGAGGTCCCTGCAGTCCAGTGACTTCCGCCTCCTCAGGACAAAGAGTAAGTGGAGCGTGCGTCCGATTTCCAGACCTCCGAAGCTCTGCCCAAGGGGCTTGCTACGTGCTGTTTCAGAGCACAAGGCTCCACTCAGCATGTTTTAGATGCCCGAGAGGAACAAAGCATTTGCAAAGAATTTCTAACCTCCTTAATTTCTACACAATACATTTTTAACATATTCAAATTCATGATGCTTTTTTACAGTAACTTCAGAAAACCAATTCATTCCTAAATACCCAAATCTGGAAAAATGCATGCAAAATTGTCGATTATTTGACTTAATACAAAATTTGAAGACTCTGTAAATAAAAAGATACGTCTGAGGAGTACATTTGAAATTCTATGTCAAATACAAGGTTAACATCCATAATACATAAAAAATACATAAAAATAAGTAGACTTAAATTAGACAATTGTGTTAAGAATATCAATAGAAAACTCACCATGGAAGGAAAAAAATGCCCAAAAAACGTATGAAAAAACATTTTATCTTTGTAATGATTAAATAAAAAATAAACTTTTGCCTATCAGAATTACAAATAATAAAATGTGCACAGCATTGCTTTAAATACTGTACATATTGTTGACTCATTTAACACTCTGCAAAGCTAGGTGATAATAGGGTCATCGTAACATAATGTTATCATATTCATATGAATTAGGAAACCAAGTAACATAAAGATATTATTCGTATAGAGTAATCTTACTATCTCAAGGCTATAAATAAGGAAACAAGGAAATACTTGGCAAGGTTAGACTGCAGTGGCAACTTGCAAATAACACGGATTGCAGGACAGTTTGGCAAATAGTGCAAGAATTTTGAAAATAATTTTTACATGTAAGAATTCCACTATTAGGAATATATTCTGAAAAATAGTGGACAATTAGAAAGAGAAGAAAAAGAACAAATAATTTCAAACAAAGATACAAAGAATAGGAGGGAAACTAAATAAAGTCAAACACTAATCAACAGTTGGGCTGTAATAACATCAAAAATAAATACCCATCAAAATGGTGAAAATAGTACCTGCTGCTTTAATATGAAAAAAGTCATCTACGTGGTAATATTACACACACACATACACACACACACACACACACAGAAAAATCTAAAATTATATTTTTTTAAATTTATTTTTGCAAATATCGAAATCAATTGTTGAAAAGTGTCAGCTACTGTTCTAATATGGATCATATATTATGGATCTAGTATGTGATCTAATATGGATCACATATGTTTTACAAACATTAAATTGGAACTATTTATGGACTAAAAACTAATTATACTGGGTGTGCACTCTCAACTTCTTCATTGGCTCCAACACCATATTTTATCTTAGACTCCCCAATTCAATACTTTCGTCACTAGATCCTAACAGATGGCTGGGATTATAATAGCTCATAAAAATATATTCCATTTTAAAATAAAGTATAGAAATGAAATGAGTTGGATGATTAACATAGCAAAACGTTAAACAGATCGCTTTTTATTTAGATAAATGTTTTACTGTTATAATTTTAAAATATAACTGAATAGCAAGAAAAGTTAAAACTTCTTCTAAAGTATAAATTCATATCTTTCTTCTCTTGAACATAAATTACACAATATTTATTAGCTTATGAAAAGAATCATGAAAATACTATACTCACCAAAATAAACCACCAACAAATTCAGTATATATCTCCTTTGAAATGTAGAACAGGAATGGGGTTCAGTGAATCTGGCTATTGGATGCTCAGACATAACTTTCCAGCCCAGGCTTCCCTTGAGTTCTAGTTTTATCCTTGTTACTGCCATAGGTGAATGTTGGCAACTACTGGCAACTACTCCAAGATTGACAGGGCGTGATTTTGCTACCCATTTCATCAGTTCCTTCCAAACAGGTATTTACACCACAAAACAGTGTCCTAAATGCCAGGCCAGTGTTACTTATACATTGTATTCGCTTGGTACCAGTAAGATAATATTGTGTTTCATTAAATCAATGAATTGCCTGAGAATTTTGTATATTCTTTATAATTGAGAAAAAAAATACAGTTAATAAATAAAAAGTAAAGTCAGGAGTAAAATTTTAATTCTGTTCAGGAATTTTTTACTATCTCCCTTTAACAAACAATTTTTTTCCCTAGTACTATTTCAGATCATCTGAACATAGGCCAAATGTAACTCACACTTAAAGGTATGTCTTACTGAACTTTGAATGTTGAAAGTTGGAGTTCAAGGAGACTTAGACAAAAATGTGAGATCTTTCTTTACTTTATAAGTAAGCCCTCCTTGACATGAGGGAAGAGTACACATCCCTCTATACAGTCTCCCAGGAGGCCTGTCCTGTGCTTCCTTCTCTCCTTCCTTTTAGATACTGGTCAAGAAATTTATTTTTTTAAAGTAGAATTTCTTTGCAGTGATGGTATGCCTTAGTGATGCAAATAAGTATGACAAATTTTCATAAACTGTTTAAAAAGTACTCCTAAATTTGGTCTGTATATTCCCTTTGATTTAATTTCTGCATTGCCAGTAAGGTCACTCACTTATTTGAACTCTTTTTAGAATATATATCACTAGATCTTTTCTTTTTCTGTAAAACTTTAGCTGCATTAGAAGGCAGACCTTATAGCTTATTGTCATTATATTACTAGCAGAAGAAACAATTCATACTAATTCATACTAATTATGCATTCTAATATTGTGAACATGACCTTGAGTGTAAGAATACAGAGAAAAATTTGAAATTTCAGTGATCTCTTCATCCAGCTTCTGATTCTAGTTATGCTCGAAAATATTCAGGATGGATTTAAGTTTGCAATTACTTTTGCTCAAATGAATGGCAACTGTGTATTTTAGAAAGTTGCAAGCATGCTACATTAAAAGAAAATCACAAAGTATTGTGTTAAACATGAATCTATGGTTGCTCTGAAAAAAGACTATTTAAATGAGGTATGTTCCTGCTTCAGCTCATCACTGCCATGCAGTTCTTCTAAACTTCTCCAAGGATGTTGGCCATTCCTGGAATTGTACCTTCTCACCTATCTTTGTTTCATTACAGAACATAAACTCATAGACTAAAGATCAACGGATCGAGCCCTAAAACCAGCCCTTCAAATCTCAATCTGCCAAAGTGTGCTTGATGCTGGTGAGTTACTAAACTCAGTAAATCAACCATTATTAGCATGGAAAAAGATTCTAGCAACAAAACTCTAATTTACTTTCTTTTGTTAGCTTTACATTATACACAGAAATCAAAGTATTTTTGTAAAGAAATACATTCGCATATAAACACAATAACTGTAAAACTGGGAAAAGAAAATCAATTTTCTCCTGAAGGTCGTGTACTAAAGAGAAATCCCAAACAGTCCAAGAAAGCAGTCCAAATTCAGGCCGGTAGTACTTTGTAATATGTTTTGCAGTATGTTATCAAGTTATTAATATGACTTGTAAACTATAGACGTGGAGATCGATTAGAGTTTGCAAGATTTTAATTAAAAGATTTATATAAACTGTAGTAATTTTTGAATATTTCAAAAATTTGTACACAAAATACAAATATAATATAGACCCCCCAAAAATTGAAATCTTACATGTTTGATAGTCATGAAACAATGAACTTATAAATATATTGCTCTAGAAAGTGGAGGTAAAAATATAAAAGAAGGAAGTGGAGGTAGAGATTTAGTTTGGGTGTTGGTTTAGAAACTTGTTTAATAAAAACATTAGAGGGACAAATAGTAAAAGCTAACAATACTAAAAAGAAAAAAAGAAAGAAAGAAAGAAATCCCTTCGGGTTTTCATTAGAGATTTTGATTGCTAAGAAGGACAGATTATAGCTCTCTGTTAAGTTTCTCTACTTTTTTCACAATTAAAACAATCAGAAAATTACTACAAGATTCAGCAAAATTAAATTTAACCCTGATGTCCTTTAGTATCTACAGGTATGTATTGCTTATTCCCATTGCTTGAAAATGATTAAGAAGTATTTCAGAAGTAAATTTTAATATTTATTTCTTTAGGACAAAAAGTTGAACACCTTGGAATAAATACATGCTGTTTATTGAGTCACAAACACTTATTAGAAACCTGATGTTTGTCAAATACTGTAAGAATGCTTTAAAAAAATGAAGATTTAAAATCATAACCCACCCATCAAGCATCCAGATGAATGGAGATACAGACACAAAACAGTAATTATAATGTACTAAAGTTCATGATATCTAGAAGTACAACAGAAATGGTGTCGTATAATCTTCCAGTTTTCTCCAATAGAAATGCAGCTGGCATTTTAGATGGAATGATTCTTGTTTGTATTCCTTAGAGAGGTACCTTAGATATTGTGAAATATGGCCTCTCTGGAACATCACAAAAGTCATTTTGAGAGGTCATTTTGATCACTTCAAAAGTTCCTTTTCAAATTTCCAAATGTTTACTGAGAGGATAGAACCATTCCCTTTTCTGATATTGTCAAGCCCTCTCTGTTGTACAAAAGAGAAATAAATTTTGAAGAATCCTCTTAGGTCTATCTGTATGTCCATGCAATCCATGAGGGGCTATAATATTGCTGGACATCTTATTTAAAAGACAAAGTGTTAAGATATCCATATTGCATTTTGAAATAAATTTCAACATAGGTAATGTGATATTATGCATACATTAATCATTTATCTTTAAATTAATTTATAGATTCAGTCAGTTGCAGCAGACAGGCACTCACACAACAAGGACTGTCAGTTATCTGATACTGACATTTTATAGCAGCATAACTCATAATTGCTAAATCTTGGAAATAAGTAGGCTATAGGCCCACTACAGACAAATAGATAAAGAAAATGGGGTACGTATACACAATGGAGTATGACTCAGCCATAATGAAGGATAAATTTGAGTCATTTGTAGGAAAACGGTTGCAGCTTGAGACCATAATGCTAAGTGAAAATGATCAGAGACAGAGTTAATTAGCTCATGGTTTCTCTTATTTGAGACATTCAAAATGTAAATAAAGACCAAAATAAAAGATAGATGATAGGAAACTGGAAGGTAGACATCGTGGAGATAAAAAGAGGATCTGGATATGGAGGAAGATGGGAGGGGGCAGGGGAAGCAAAAATGATTAAGGTACGATAGGTATGTGTACCAATTCCCCAAGATGAGTGTAATTAATAGATCTACAGAGAGACTGATAGATAAGGCTGGTCAATAAATAGTGGTGGACACCACAATGAATTGGTTGTAATGTGTTACACATGCTTCCCATCCTTATCAAAGAGGCATGATCTTTACAGTAAACTGATCTATGTTAATCAGAATGTGCCTGATGAAGACACAGGACTACTTTAATGAGAGCAAAAATTTAATGATTCCATCACAAACTTCCAACTCTACTTTGATGACAGTATGCCTCAACCACATCCTGCCACAGGTACATGTATTAAACAATCATTCACTTTATAGAACTTGTTTCGTAAAGTACATTATTTTCCAGCTCTTTATCCTTTTGTGTTCTCTGATCAACTTTTTGTGTGAAAGTTTCCCTAGAGTCAGATATAACAACACTCCAAAAGCAGGCTGCTATCACATTTCCTAAGAGGCATCAGGGAGCCAGAAATCCTAAGTAGTGGCACAAACACATTTAGGAATCAAGTTTCAGATAAAAAGCCCACAGGATTCTTGTAACTTAGTCATGGGAGTTGGGGAAGTATCCACTTAACTTGAACACCTCTAATTATCAATCTAATTTACCATTCTAGTTAACAGTCCAACATTCAACATGATAACTAACAAGTCACTATTTCCAAAAATTAAGGTTAGTTTCTCACATTCTTCCACTTTAAAAAACACAAAATGTTGATAGTAGAAAATAGAAGCTCTCAGTTACTTCTTATAAAAATATGAGCTGACCATTCATGGAATACAAATTAAGACAACTGACTGAATCTAGAGATGAAACAGAAGCTATGAAGCGTATACATGATGTCACACATGCCTGATTTGGATTATGTGGGAGTAGGCTATTAAGATCATGGAAGTTCTCTGCTCTTAACTCCTATGCCTAGTCACACAGTTGAAAAATTTGTCCAACGTGAACTTGATTCTGATTTTAGAATATTTTTACATATATAAAGTATGATTCGACATCTCAAACAACAGAAATCTAAAACTTCTCCAGTTACTAATTAGTTTGTATGATAGCTTTGAGCCTTCTGGCTAATACATGTTTATATGTGTAGAAGACTTTGGGCTAGATTTTGATTATCATCTGAAAGTAAGGCTGTGGAGAAATAGCCAGCACTCACCTACCTCTGGTGATTGCCTCTAATCACTGATGGAGGTCAAGAAATGTAGTAGATACATGTGACAAATTGGTCTGACTCTGACTGCAAAACATTATACAAAATATCCATCATGAAATGACCATAGAATTGTAACAAATGAATGAATTAAAAATAATATGGCACAAATAGACAACATCAAGATTTTAAAAAAGGTCAATGAACTGACATCATGAAAGTGTTATTTTAAGAATCTTTGTTTCTAATTTTCAAATAGTCCAAAATAAACTGTCTTAGAATTAATCCAAATTATAACTTTCTATTCTTTACAATATGCACAATGATCCACTTTGTGGTTGCATGTATTTTAGCTGGGCATAATGGCACATGCTTGTCCTAGTATTCTGAGGCAGGAGGGATTTTGAGTGCAAACCCAGCCCAGTCAGCTTGGTGACTAAGCAAGAGTGTGTCTCAAAATAAATAAATAAATAAATAAAATAAAACAATATAAAAAGAGCTCAGAGAACATTTTACTAAGAGTGTATCTTACTACAGCTAAGAATGTATTTTACTACTGAAGTCCTGAAATCAAACCCCAGTACCACAAAAATAAATAAATAAAAATTATAAAACTTATACTCTGGGATACACCAGACCTTAACAGAAGAAATAATAAGGATTTCTGGAAAGTTATTCTGTGCTGCACAAAGAAAATGAAAAAGGATGTAACAGAATTCCTGCATCCATAAACATGATCTCTTTTAAGGAATTATATTAATAAGATCTTTGAGACGAAACAGAGAGCTTGTGAGCATGGATAACAAGATGTACGAATTGTAGAAACAGAAAAGAAGTAGAACAACTATGTAATGCATCAGAATAACTAAAACTGATCTTCAACATCCTATGAAGTTATTTATGTTTTGGAGCTATACTCAAAAATCTTTGGCTCAACAAGTTTTTTAAAACTGTGGCTATATATTTATTTTGTCTGTATACATATGGACATTTGTATATAACATTTTAGTACACCTGGACCTATCTGCTGCTCCTGCACATTGGAAGCAGTTGTTTAGTCTCAAATGGCTTATGAAAATTTCATTTGTTACTCTAAAAGACACAGTCACATAAATACTGGAGAATATAATCACGTATGAGTATAAAATGGGTTAAGAAGAAAGTGTAGGTTTAATTCTTCGAAGGTTTTGGGGAAAAGGCAAGTTGCTAAAAATATTTAAGACACAATGTATCAGATTTTTGTGCTTTATGTGAATTCTGTAGTTCAACAATCACAGAACTAAGCGGGTTGTCATAGATCGAAGATGGTGTCTTGTGGCTGCATCTTCCAGAGGGAACCAAATGCATTGTCCCCACATGAGGGAAAGGACAGAAGAGGGATGGGCCCATTCCCTCGATCCCTTTGTAAAGCAACTAATCTAATCTGTGAAGGCTCAGGCCTCACGACCCAATAACCTTCGAAAGGCCTCATTTCTCAAACTGTTACAGTAGTGAATAAATTTCAACATATGAAAATTGGGAAACACGTTCAGATCACAGCACCTGCGGTATGAACTTAATCGCTCATTCGAACCTACCATGTGCATATTATTATAACCATCTCCCCAAATGAGAATTCCACTCATTCGACCTTAATTTAGATGCCTGTTTTTTCCCCTGGAGCAGAAGCAACAAATTTTAACACAATCTCACCTTTTTTCAATTTTTAATCTCTCTTCCTTTCTCTCTCCCTCCACCTCTCTCTGTCTCTCTCTCTCTCTCTCTCCCTCCTTTCCTTCCTCCCTTGCTTGCTTCCTCTTTCCTACTCTGTCTCTTTTATTTCATAGTTGCCACAGATCAACCTAGACCCTGGCATATGTGATACAAGGACTCTATCATTAAGCTATATCTCCAGCCTTCCTCACTCGCTGTAATATAAATCTCCCTATTTTCTTCATGCATTTGTGCCCTGATTCCCGCATCAAATCATTTTCCCCCTGTGTTCTCAGTCTCCAGCTCCTAGTGTGGAAAGTTATTTTGCTTCTTTGGGAATTTGTCTACCAGCAGTCCAATTTCTTTCTTCCACTTTTAGTCAGTCAATTCCTCTCTTCTGATTCTTTCTCCTGGCCCTCTAAAAAAGATCTCATCTCACTAATGCATAAACACCCTATAAATTCTGTCTCTGAGCATTTACATTATTTATTTTATACAATCCCAAAGTTCAAGGAAAAGTCTGCATCAGTTGATCTCCGTTCATTGACTCTCCTCAAACTTACACCGTGTCTTAAATAAGCAATGTTGAAATTTCTCAACAAACATCTTCTGGTTCTTACACTTGTGATATTTTCTTTGTCTTTATTCAAAAATACCTCTTCTCCTTCTCACAGTGTTTACCATTGTCTTGAAACTTTACTCTTTCCTTGTCTTTCCTTTCATAATCTTTCTAGTCTCTGATTTGGTAAATCTTTGTCAATTTTATTCCACAATTGATTTTTCTTTTTCCATTCCTTAAATCTTGGTGTTCCCAAGTACTTTTATTCTCATCATGATTCTCTCTGTATTTTTTTATTTGTTCACCAAAAACACATCAATTTTTTAACTATCAGAATTTTGATAACTTTTATAGCTCCTACAGCAAGCTTTTTCAATTCCAGACCTGCATTCTTTTCATCACCAAACCAAAATCAAATAAGGCAAACAAAACATATTATTTCTTTAATATATCTGTTTTAAATGTCACACTTGTCCAACAGCTGCCAGGAACCTTATCTCCGATCCATAGAGGAAGTCAAAATGTCACTGTAAATATAACACCTCGGATAAAATCATACTTCCACAATGCTAAATGACAGGACCTGATATTGGATAAGACAACTGGGGCTCAGGGTGAGACTGAGCTCAAAGAAACGTGTTTGAACATTAACCGATATTTGCTCAGCTGCCTCCCAAGGTGGATGGCTCCCGCTGAGGACCATGTTCATTTCACTGATGGCCACATGCAGGGTGAGGTGGCACTTCAGAGCCACTCTCTCTGTCCAAGGGTTGTAGATCTTTGCTAATTTAAATGTGAAATAGCATTCAGAGTATGTGCCTGAACACGTGTCAAATTACTGAGAAGTTGTAGGGTCCTTGGGCCTTCTCCCTGGTCCCCCATCACAAACGTCTTCTTGGGCTCATCTTATTACACAAGGGATTCACTATCTTTCAAATCAACCCTTGTAGAAAATGTCCTGGTATCCAGATCTCATCAGCATTCCAGATACAACTGTAATTATTCACCAAGTTGTGTTTATTCTTCTTTAAAAAAGAAAAAATTTCCTACCCACTTAAATGGATACTTACTTAGGAAGACATACCCGTCATCATAGTATCTTCCTCAATTTATTGTTCTTCTTTCATATCACGCCTTTAGAGTATTCGTCAAACTTTCCACAGTATTATCCTAATAAAAATAAACATTGTAGAATACCTTCCCTTAAAATACACCAGGGATGGAAAGTTATCTAAAAAGGAAATATCAAATTTCTTCCCTGTTCTCTGTATTTATCAAACTTGTATGCAAACAACACTCATGCGTGCGATCCAGACTAAACAAGTACTTCTTCCACAGAGTCATCCCTTTTTCCCAATTCAAAAATAGTGCTTCACTCTTCGGAACTCCTTCAAAATTACTTACAACTTCTCATCACCCTTTTATCTTAGAATCATTTATCATAGTTATTGGCGTGCATTTCCTATTGTCATCGTGGAAAGCACCTGAAAGGGCCGTGTGCTAATTACTTTTACACATGGAATAATTTGCTCTACAAATAAATATTTAACTCTGCATTTTGGCTATATAAAAGCTTTAGACGTATTACTCTAACCGCAAAATGATAGATATATGTGATAAGCAGAAAATTCTAGACACAGAGACCAGCCAGGAGGCTACTGCGATGCTTCTGGCAAAAGGTCTTAAACAAATGTAAAAAAGTCTAAATCTCATTTCATCATCCTTATTTTACTGGTTAGCTGCTTAGAAAGAAATATGCTTATCGTAAATACTCTCATAAATTTAATAGACTGATATCATTATGCTAGGAAAGTTGATACTAGTAAATTACACAAGTTCTGGTTGTCATTCTGAAATAAGTTTAAGTTCAGTGAAAACATCATATTTTCTGATGTTATATTTCTTAGCAACCAAATGAGAACTAGAGAGAAAAATCGTCACCCCTGTCTCAAACTCTGTAGCTCTGTGGAGTCTAACTCATCTTTGTTTCATTGCACAGCAGGTAAGAAAACCAGAAAACAGCATCGATGACTGCTCTTTCTTAACCATTAAGAGAAAATCGGGCCAAGTATTCATCCAAGGTGTGGCAGCCACACAAAGGAAACAGCTGGGTTTCAAAATGTTCGATACTGACGGTTCAAGTAACGGAGCAATTTTATAGTAACCTCTTCTTGAAATTTCATTGTATAATAAGTAGAAAATCTAAAAGTAGATTGCCACTGGATTGGCAGGAAACCATCCTATAATTACATAAGTATGATGTTTCTGAATTGTGTGCATTATGCATATATTCTTGTTTTTCATACTCGTGTACATTAAATACCTCTATCATAATACTGCAGGCAACTGACTACCGGACTAGATATATCAGGTTTAAAATTTATATAAAAGTATTCATGCAAATAAAACCTGCATGAGTTTCCAAATAAAACTGCAACCTGCAATCATCTCTGTACACGGGCATGCTTCTTGCTATGCACATAATATAGTACTGATCCAGAGCCAAATTGAGAATTCCCAATTATCCGTTTTAATTTACACTGCACTATACAGCACCTGGCACCACGGTGCATGCCAGTTACCTATATCACTGTATTTCTGCCATTGGCATAGAATCAGGCAAGTGCAGAAGACTTGGCATCAGAAAAGTGGTTTCTCTTTCTTTCTCTAATTGCAACTAAAAGAAAAACAGTAACAACATCTCCAGTCTTCTGGTTGTAAAGGTGGTGTCAGGCTTCTACTACAGGTTAAGCTCTATCAGCACACGCAGAGATGCGCTCTTTCGACCATTTCCTCACTCTGCTACCAAATGGAGGTTGGATTTTTTTTCCTTTTTTTTAAATTTATTTTATTTTAATGGTACATTTTAGATGTACATAGTGATAAACATCCATCATAGGTGATTTGTACCTGTACATGATATATCTTGTTGCTTCTTTTTTTCCTGTTTCCCTCCCCTCACCCCCTTCTCCCTCCTTATTTACAAAAGCTTCGTTTCCATTTTTTTCTTCCATTTCTTATTTCTCTTGGTTTTTTTGTTTGTTTTTTGTTCGTTTGTTTGTTTTGTTTTTTTACAGGGTCTCACTATGCAGTTCGGGCTGGATTGGAACTCACTGTATAGCCCA